>BLSH010521336.1:151147-168637 GCA_018402905.1 Glandirana rugosa
CCCTTTACGCAAAGTGAGGGACTACAGGTCCCAGCATGAATCCCTCAGAGGATGTGTCCAGGCCAATTTGCGTTGGGGGGGGGTTGGAGGTGAAGGCTAATGTATGTATTTGTATGTAATGTGTGATTTGCTGTAATGTAATGTGCTGTGTAATGTGCTGTAATGTACTGACCACTGACTAAATTACCCGGTACTGACCATTGACCACTGACCACTGGCTAAAGTACTGACCACTGACTAAAGTACCTGGTACTGACCATTGACCACTGAAATAAATATTATGTGTTTTTAATGTAATTTTATTGGTATCTATTATTTTTGAAATTTACCAGTAGCTGCTGCATTTCGCATTTCCCACCCTAGGCTTATACTCGAGTCAATACTTTTTCCCAGTTTTTTGTGGTAAAATTAGGAGTCTCGGCTTATACTCGGGTCGGCTTATACTCGAGTATATACGGTATACTGTACACCCAGTATCTCCAGCTTGGGAGAAACTGCACGCATGATAATGATTTTTTTGAGCAAGCAAACCAGCTACAGCAACAGCTACTAGCCTGAGGGTATACAAGATCATGTCTTAAAAAGGCTTAGAACAAAGCCTTAGGGCAATCTAAAAAGTCCCTCTTATACAAAACTAAAACACAAAAAACAAGCCATACGGTTAAAATGATCACCAAATTTTCAGCTCATGAAAATCAACTTATATCAGTCATAGCCAAACACTGGCACCTTCTGACCGAGGAACACACCCTATGCAAATAAATTAAACCCACTCCAAAACTGGTCTTCAAGCGTGCCACCTCTTTACGGGACCGCCTGACAGCCAGCCATTATGCTCCATATACTGGTGGACCCTCACTTTCCCACAGGACCTATCCATGTAAACACTGTCGTAGGTGCCCTTAGATGACCGAGGGTCCTTTGGTACACCTCCCATGTGATTCGATACACAGACTACCCACTCAGGTTGACTGCACCACTAGGGGAGTGGTTTACTTAATGACATGCAATTGCCATGCATTTTATGTTGGCAAAACTATTCAACAATTGGTCAACGGAGAGGAGACCATGTCTACTATTCAGGGAATGGTAGAATTATGACTCCAGTAACCAGACATATAGGGTTACACCATAGATCCGATAATAAGGTGGTATCCTTTACTGTCCTAGAAGTTGTCCCTGAAGATCCACAACAGGGTAACTGGGACTGTAAGATACAATGCCGCGAAACATTTAAGATTGAACGTTTACATTCTACTGTTATGCCAGGACTTAACGAAATGCACACATATAAATCTTTTCTGTAAGCACATCTGGGGTGTTCTGTCCTAAATGACTTTTCTTCAATCTCCCCCTTATATGGGGATTTTGATAGTTCTCATAACTGATACTCTTGGATTTTATTTCCCCTGTTTTTTTTCCCATCTCCCTTTGTTTCCCCGTTTTCCCTTCCCCATGTCTTCCCTTCCCTGTCCAGAATGGTTCCTTAAGGCAAACCAGAATTCTTTATTCACTTCTAGAGAACACATATAGGAGTGACATTTATTTGGACCTCCTTGGTAGTGATTTGGGTGAGGCTACTGCCCATTTGGCTATCCCCATAAGGAAACAATTATTCCTTCGAGGAACCACTAAGAAGTAGCCTTAGTATCATTTATCATTGTCTGATACATTTTTTAATTGTATATGTGATGCCGTGTGTACACATCAGGTCTCTTAGGTGCCATGTACTGGTGAGTTCATCAATGGCTAGGGCACCTCTCTCTTTGATGGTTGGTCTATTACCATCTCTGACCACTGGGGAGGGAGATGTCTGTGGCAGATGTCCTCCAGGGTGAGCACGCGCCATCTGTAGCGGGATTTCACTGACAAGTGCCCCTTAGGGGAACAGTTATCCACTTGCATTCCGTGGCCAAGATGGAGGGGTGTTCACCACTCCGGTAATGCCCCATGCTCAGTTCCCTGTCCATGGCTGGCAATCCAGAGGGTTTTCACCCTCTGGGTTGTTTCCATCTGGTTCAGGTGGTGCCTGACTTGGACGTCCGATCCCTTTGCTAGGGCCGCATTATGGCAACACGCCATAATGACACGGTAGGCGGCGCCTGTGCGATCGGATATTGGGCCCCATGACGTCATCGGCCGGTGGCCAGACCGGCGTGACAGATGGGGTTGGAGTGCATTATATTCTGTGCGTCTAGAGGAGCCGCACAGGGCAGTGAATGCAAGCGTCTGGCTTGCTCGATTTAAGGTATTTCCCTTTCTTATCATAGGTACTATTACCTGCTTGGAATGTTTGGTGCTGTGGTGTATGCGCTGTCATTTATGGTATTTGACAAATTGTAACACACATTATATCTATATTAGGTGACAGTTTGCATGCCATGCACACAGCTACCTGGCTGTTTATGCTAGAAGTAACGTTTTACTATGTCCACTGAGGCTGTGGCTGGGAGTACTTTTGCTATCCTGGTAAGCCCTAATGATTGCATTTGTCTGTACCTGCTGGGTCAATTAATTGGGATTCCGTAGTCGGTCTGCCCTCTTGTGGCCCAAAGTCGGAACTACATTTGGGCACACTAGTATCCTTATGGAATTTCTTGATCTGTTTTCCATTATAGGTGATCTAATTGTCATTCCTATTCTTCACTAACCTATGGAAGCTATGATGTCAATGCCACTTGTGAGCCAAGCCCTCTAACATCCCCAAAGCCATACTGCACATATTTTCTCATGCTGGAATTTTTAAACAAATATATATATATATATATATATATATATACCTGTGGCATATGTTTGCAGTTAAGTAATATCTATTTTATATATTTTTACATATGCCTTTATGGCTTAGTTATACAATGCAGCCTTTCTTATGCTCAGGATATGTATACAGCCTAAATCTATTGCTTGTTCAGTATTTTCTATCAATACACACTATATTATGTTATGTAGGGCCTTGCTAATGTGCTCCGTGCTCGCCCAGGGAAAGATATACATATCTGCCTTGTCGCCTTTCTTCAGTCACTCACCATCTTGCTAGGTAGATGTTCTTTGCCTATTGATGACTTAACAGATTTTGTATCTTGACCTGTTGTTTTATATAATATGATAAAACAGATACATATTTACTTATATATCCTTTACTATTATTCTCAGTGTATATACGTAGTCTCCTGAGGAAGCAGAAAACCGTGAAACATGTTGAGAGATCTAAGGTCACACACAGCCATGCTGATGAGAGGCATTTTGTTGTTCTAAGTGATGTGTTTTTACGCTCTTTTGTTTGAAAAACCCTTTTCTATGTATTCAATAAAAGCTACTTTTTTAAACTAATTAATATAGTGTCTGTTGACAGTACCGAAAAAATCCTTGTTGCCCCAATTCACTTTCTATATATTGAAATAAGTACATTAAAGGATTCTAATACTTTTATCTGAATTCTGGAATCATACCGTCCCCACAAAAGAGGGGAAGAGAGAGATAAGTGGAAGTGATAAATATGGATGTCAGAGTACTCCCATTCACATACAAAAATCCACCTTTTCTTGCAAAAGTTTAAAATTCACATATATGTTTATTATTTTAATTTTAAAAATTACTTTTAGTAACACTTTAATATCGGCTGATTACTTTTGATGGCTTGAAATAGATGGCACTGAATGCGAGCAGGCTCAATCAAACCTACAGGAAATGGATGGCACTGGATGGAGCAGGCACAATCAAATCTACAGAAAACGGGTGGCACTGGATGGAGCAGGCACAATCAAATCTACAGACAGCGGATTGCACTGGATGGAGCAGGCACAATCAAACCTACAACAGATGGCATTGGATGGAGCAGGCACAATCAAACCTAAAGACAACAGATGGCACTGGATGGAGCAGGCACAATCAAACCTAAATACAATGGATGGCACTGGATGGAGCAGGCACAATCCAACCTACAGAAAATGGATGGCACTGGATAGAGCAGACACAATCCAACCTACAGAAAACAGATGGCACTGGATGGAGCAGGCACAATCCAACCTACAGAATTATGGATGGCACTGGGTGGAGCAGGCGCAATCCAAACCACAGAAAACAGATGGCATTGGACGAAGCAGGCACACTCCAACCTACAGAAAACAGATGGCAATGGATGGAGCAGGCAAAATTCAATCTACAGAAAACCGATGGCATTGGATGGAGCAGGCACGCTCCAACCTACAGAAAATGGATGGCACTGGATGGAGCAGGCACAATCCAACCTACAGACAATGAATGGCATCTGGGTGGAACAGGCACGATCCAATCAACAGACCATTTATGTGAAATATTTTTTTTATATGCTTGCATGCCCTGTCTGGATAAGCAAATGTTTATGCCTGTGAAGGACAGGGGGAGCACTACTGGACTTCTATGGAGCCATCTTATTTTGGGAAGGGGATCCAACTTTTGCTCCAAAAGTCCACCAGGGGATTCCTAAAGACTGCCTACTATCTGCTGTGACCATAACCTTCTGGAGTGAGTAAAGATTTATTTAGGCCCTCTGAAAAGAAACCTGTGGTAGCCTGCCATAACCAACCTATAACTGGAATGACCCTTCAAAAGGTATATTTATGTAAAATGTAACTGCAACTTTAGTTCTAAAAGGAAAGTTTAAATGCACACTTTAGCTATGAAAGAAAAATCCCCACTCAGGCTGAATTCATATTCAACGCACAATTTCCTTGAACAACAACAGAGTGAATAACGGCCTACAGGGAAATAACATTTGTCTGGGAAAAGAGACCTACCACTGTAACAAATTATTACAAGCGGGAACTCAGAATTTTTGGTTATTTTGCAGGCAGAAGTGTGAACACATAACATTACACTACTGTTATGTATGTACTTTTCTTTGCGTGATATAAAGCCCCAGAGAAATTGAGGTCTGTTTGCTTTATTCAGTAAGTACAGAGAGGTACTGAGCTCCACATTTCGGGAGGACATATAATTTCACACGTTTTAGTCATTACGATTTGTGCAATTTAACCTTCGCAGGGTTTATGGGATCAAACCGCAGTGTCACGGCCAGTGGGACGGCCAGATCCTCCGTTTCTGGCACATTTCAGCAGCAGATAAGAGCAATTCACAAGAGAGGAGGAAAATTCCTCTGCTTTCAATCAGCACCAGTCTTTTCTCCGAGACAGCTGGCTCTATGTAAAATACAGCATTCACCACAAAATAATCATCTGTCAAACTTCAGGCACCCCTCTACCTCTGCCATCTATCTTGAAGCATTGTCTTTTGTTACCACTTCAAGCTCTTGAGACTCTGCACCTAACTTTTCATCAAGCCCTTTAGAGAACGTGATCACCTACAGGCTACCTTCACTTCAAGAGCATGCAAAGAAGCTGGATCCCCATAGATTTGAATGTTGGTTATGCATATAACAATACGGTTTTTAAATAGGACAATCATTTTATTGAAAAAAAAAAAAAGTTATTTTTCATTAATCAACTGCACGAAATAGGCAATTCAATCATCAGTAATTGTCATCAAAATGAAACGAAAGTTATCAAAAGTAAGCAAATGAAAGACAACTGAAATGGACAAACTCATGATTAACTGTGTCAGTCCATGTATAACCAGAATTAAGTTTGCCATACTCTAGTAAATATTTGAAAGAATGTTTGTACAAAAATTCTCAGTACATGCAATGACTTGAAGAATGTCATTCAAAAAAAGTCAACATTTTGTTTGCTTTTAACGTTTGATTTTGAAATGAACAGACTTTTCCCAATGAAAACTACACTATATTACCAAAAGTATTAACATGCCTGCCTTTACACGCACATGAACTTTAATGGCATCCCAGTCTTAGTCCGTAGGGTTCAATATTGAGCCGACCCACCCTTTGTAGCTATAACAGCTTCAACTCTTCTGGGAAGGCTGTCCACAAGGTTTAGGAGTGTCTATGGGAATGTTTGACCATTCTTCCAGAGGCACATTTGTGAGGTCAGGCACTGATGTTGGATGAGAAGGCCTGGCTCGCAGTCTCCACTCTAATTCATCCCAAAGGTGTTCTATCGGGTTGAGGTCAGGACTTTGTGCAGGCCAATCAAGTTCCTCCACCCCAAAATCACTGATGCACGTCTTTATGGACCTTGCTTTGTGCACTGTGCGCAGTCATGTTGGAACAGGAAGGGGCCATCCCCAAACTGTTCCCACAAAGTTAGGAGCATGAAATTGTCCAGAATGCCTTGGTATGCTGACAACTTAAGAGCTCCCTTCACTGGAACTAAGGTGTCAAGCCCGACCCACACTATAATCCCCCCTCCACCAAATGACTTGGACCAGTGCATAAAGCAAGGTCCATAAAGACATGCATGAGCCAAGTTTGGGGTGGGGGTGCTTGACTGGCCTGCACAGAGTCCTGACCTCTACCTGATAGAATGCCTTTGGGATAAATTAGAGCAGAGACTGTGAGCCAGGCCTTCTCATCCAACATCAGTGACTGACCTCACAAATGTGCTTCTATACGCATTTGATAGAAGGTCTTAAAACCTTGCAGAGTATAAGTGTGACAAATATTTGACTCCTTTAGAGGATCATCTCAGTGGGTCAGGCAGAGAATATAGCTCTTTAAGGGTAGGTATGAACCATAGAGGAGTATTGGGGGATGTTTACCACGAGTCTTTAGAAGTCTTTGAGACTATTGATTGGAATAGGGAGAGAGAGGTACGTATAATTGACACGCCTGGTGGGTCAGTACACAACCTCTATAGATCTCATTATGGAGGGTTTGTAATGAGGAGGCAATAGCTCCCTCCGTGGTGGTGCAGGCATTAGTGGAATTCGGATTTTACCAGTTGAGATGCCAGATGGTATAGGTAAAAATTAGGGAAGGCCAGACCTGCTAAATGGGATGGGAGTGTCAATATTTAGAGTGCAACCCTATGGGGTCGGCAGTTCCATAGGAATGCAGTACATATGCTGTTTATAAGTTTGAAAATGGATCTTGGGATCTTACAAGGAGAATTGTCCATAATGTAGAGTAATTTGGAGAAGTAAATCATTTTAATGACATTAGCCCTGCCCATGAGATCCAGGGGCAGATCCATCCATTGTTTAGCTTGTGTTTGTAGTTGCGACAGTAATGGACACAAATTATTGGTAATATATGAGGAGAGAGGGAGTTGGACTATAATACCAAGGTATCTAAAGGAGGTGGCCACTTGCAGTTTGGAGTCCGGATGAATCTGGGGTACAGCAGCTTGATTTAATGGAAAAAGGATAGATTCGTCCCAGTTCACCCAGAACCTAGAATAATCTCCAAAGTTGCTAATTTCAGAAAGAGGTTTTTTAAGAGAGTTGTGGGGGTCAGCCAGGTATACTAAGGTGTCATCTGCATATAAGGAAATATGTTCCTCTATAGTACCAACGGGGAAACCTCCAATTAGTGGGGAGCTATGAAGCGTTATAGCAAGGGGTTCTATAGCCAGGACAAATAGGAGGGGAGACAGTGGACACCCCTGCCTAGTGCCCCTAGTTATCGGAAAGGCCGTATTAATCCTAATACGGGCCATCGGTGAAGTATAGAGGAGTCTTATCTATTTAATAATATGGGGACCAAATCCATAGAGCTGTAACACTTGAAATAGGTAAGGCCACTCCACACTATCGAATGCTTTACATGTGTCCTGGGACACTATGATACGGGTGGGAGGGCATTCCTGAGGATATTGCAAGTTCTGGAACAGTCTAAGGATATTCATTCTGATGGATCGACTGGGTATAAAGCCACCCTGGTCACTCCCAACCAATTTCACAATCACCGAATTGAGACAGTTGGCCAACATTTTAGCTAGGATCTTAACATACACATTAATAAGGGATATCGGACGATAAGAATCACATTTGAGAGGATCTTTGCAAGGTTTTAACAGTAGAATAATTAGTGCGTCACACATAAAGGGGGGAAGAATCCCATCCTCCAAAGCCTTGTTATGTTTTAGGAAGGAGAGCGCTCAATAGATGGCAAAATTGGGAATAACACTCGGCTGGAAAACCGTCCAAACCTGGTGTCTTATGTGTCGGTAGCTGTGAAATTGCTAGGGTAAGCTCCTCAACGGTCAAAAGGGGGAGAGGTACCTGTGCTAAATAATCTGCCAGTTGAACATCTGAGTACTGGGCTCTGGTTGCATACAAGTCTTTATAAAAAGGCCTCTATTATACCCTGAGGGGTGTCACTGATCTGACCTTGAGAGGTCAGGATCCATGGTACAGATATAGAAGTGCAGTTGGATCTAGTCAGATATGCAGGTAAACGGCCAGCCTTGTTTCCATGTTCGAACGTCTTCTGGGTGGCATAAAGCATACGTTTTTTAGTAAGATCCAGTAAGCGGAGCTCGTACTCTCTACGTTTATGTAGCCACGAGTCTCAGCTAGCTGGATTAGGATTGTCAACATAAGCAGACTCCGCAACCACCATAGCAGCCTCTAACTCATCAGTACACTGCTGGGCATTCTTGCGTAACACACCTGTGATTGACATAAGGTGCCCCTCAGCACAGACGTAGAGGCCTTCCATGTTGTAGAGGAGTCAGCAGAGCCCTGATTTATACTCCAGAGAAGGTCCACAGAGAGGGGTGCATGGTCAGATATGCCTCTAGGTAGGTAAGATACCAAGGAGACAATCAGAAGAGCGTCATCAGTAGTAAAGGCCATGTCTATATGGGACATGGTGTGAAAGGAGTCAGAGTGACAGGAGTACTGATGTATATGTGGGTGCTTCCATCGCTAGAGCTCAGTGAGTCCACACACCTGAGCCCAATCCGTAAACGAGGGGTAGGATCTGTCACCCCCCCCCACACACACACACACCCAAGCGGCCCAGTGTAGGGTCGAGAACAGCATTAAAATCCCCTATATAGAGTAAGGGACCCGGGGATCTTGTTAAGAGTAAAAGAGACAATTTAGAGAGTTATGCCTCGTACACATGGTGCAATGGTCGTACAATTGCACATTCAACTTTTGTCCAAAATCAGCTGTTGGCGGTTGTGTCTTGCGTACTGACATGAGTCAAGTAGTTGTACAACAAAGCCTAACGTAGTGACGTGTTACAAGCGTATAACGAGCACGTTCAGGTGAATGTGATTTGTGAATTAGGAACACATGTTACACGACGAACACTTCATTCACTGGATTCAGAGCATGAGTGTTTAGCACTTACAACTTTGTTGGGCCAACTTCTGTACACACGAGTCAACAGTCGTACAACAGCTTGTTGTACAACAAAAGTTTTCTAGTCTGCTCAGCCAACTTCTGTTGCACGACTGTTGAATATCGGCTGTTGTAATCGCACGTACTAACGGTCAGATTATCGTACAAAAAGCTGTTGTAAGACCGTTGTTGTATGACCATTGCATCGTGTGTATGGGCCTTAAGTCTGAGGGAAAGGGAGGGGGGATATAAACATTAACCAAAGTAAAGAATATGGAGGTAATTCATATTGTGAGTATAACAAATCTCCCTTCAGGATCCGTCTTGACTAGGAGAACCTCTGCCAGGAGGGACTTCGCCAACAAAATGGAGACCCCTCGGGAATAGGTAGTATGAGTGGCATGGTACGAGGAAGCCAACCAGGGAGGTTTAAGAGGCAGTAGTTTTGTATGGACAAGGTGTGTCTCCTGGAGACAAATAATATGGGGCTTAGATTTCTTTAGAAAGGAAAAGACCAAGGACCACTTGTGGGGTGAGTCCATACCTCTAGTGTTCCAAGAGATAACTTTCAATGATTTAGCCATAGAAAACCAATCAGAGTATAACAAACATTGTAAGGATCTTGGATAGAAGTACAAAATTGCATAGCATACTGTTCATAACATGAGTAAATGAGATTGTGTGAAGTTAATAATGCATAAGGAAAAAAACAAACATAAAAAGCAACAGAAAAAAAAACAACAAAACAGCCATATACCCCAACAAGATTGTCAGGAGGGTAGAAAAAAAAAAAAAACATCATCCCACCCTGCTCAACCATCCCAAATTTAGCAAGCCTTGGATCCCTATCACCAAAAAGAAAAAATCCCTTTCTCAACAACCTATAAGTACAATTATAATTAACCTGTGGCCTCGTCACTAACTGGTTGGGGGAGATAATAAGTCCAGAGAGGTTCCTAGTAAAAGTAGATGTTCATAGAAAAAGGATATAAGCCACAACTGAATTATAAGGCACACAAAGCAGCATTCTCATACAGCGAGTTTGAAGAATATGCAGGGCAAAACTGGATGTAGAGCAGGCCTAGGCCTGTAGCTGGGCCCAGAGCAGTCACAGTACATGGCCAAGGATATGGCATAATAAGAGAGATGTCTTACAAAGGATATGCAACAAACATAGAGCCAGGACAGTAACTATAGTCTTACCCAACATCTCACACAGATGGGAAAACCAGAGAGGAGTGTGCAAAAAGGATTGAGAGGAACAGCTTTGTACTGGCGGGCATGGTTAGTTGCGTCAATGTCTCGGCTGTGCCCCAAGATAATCATCCATCCAGGTCTTAACCTCCCTGGGACTAGTACAGAAGTGTGCTTTGCCTTCATGTATAATTTGCTTAAGTAATGAAAAGTCTATATGGTTATTTTCCATTTGTGCAGTTAAAGAATCTTTACAGTCTTAAATAGCCAGCATTATTTGGGTTAATGTGGGTTCTGCCAAAGGGGAATCAGGACCATGACTGTCTGCTGGTCTGAGGGGGGAACCCTGGAACATAAGAGGGTCTGGCTGGGTGGAAAATACAGCAGGGGTAGAGGCACTTACCCCTGGAGATGGTTGCTCTTGTGGAGTAGAAAGGGGAGTAGGCCGCAGCATGGCCTCCAACACAACCAAGGGATCGGCGCCATCTTGCCTGCGGAATCAAGCCAGTTGTTCCGCCGCCAATTGGGGTGCGGGTGGCCCGTATTTTACCATAATTCCATGTATGTCCATGCCTGTGAGGAAGAAAATGGTGCCCTCAGGTAGGGAATTAGACACAGGATGCCAGAGGATTTAGACCAGCGGGCCATGGGAGCCTGAAGTCAGATTACTGCAGCTAAACCTAAAAATACTGACAGATGGCTGGAGCAGGAGATGTGAGGGATCTGGTAAGGTAGGTTTGCAAGCTCAGCAGGTTGAATTCAGCAAGGATGGTAGAGGGTTGTAATCGGCGGCCCTCAAGATGGCGGCGGCGTCGGGAATCTGGAGCCAGCCATGGCCAGATTACTGCATCTGAACCTGGAACTACTGACAGATGGCTGGAGCAGGAGATGTGAGAGATCCAGTAAGGTAGGTTTTCAGGCTCAGCAAGTTGAATTCAGCAAGGATGGTAGAGGATTGCAATTGGCGGCCCTCAAGATGGCGGCGGGCCTCAGGAATCTGGAGCCAGCCAAAGCCACATGCTTGCCAACAGTCCCTATTTTCCCTGGAAAATCCAGAATTGGGGACCCTCGTCCCGAATGGAGTCTGTCCTGAACAAATTCCCGATATTTTGATGTTTTCCCGGGCTTCGGGACTTCTTATGGCATTGACCAGCGGCAGCTGGCTTCAAAAACATGGCCGCGATATGACCTCTTTCGAGGCTCCAGATCTTTGCCCTCTCCACTAAACACACAGAGTCCTGCACACGAGCGGGAAAGGGGGTTCTTTCAACCTTGCAGCATTTGGTTTCCCTCCTCCTCTCTCTCTTTCACCTGGGTCTGGCTCTGCTATTTTTACCATTGCTCTGTCTGGGTAGAAATCTCAGGTATGTGTTTGTACCTTAAAGTTGCTATACGTTTGAGGAGTGCTTACTTTGCTTGCATGTATTCTTCTGCCTATAAACTGGGACAAACAGTGCAGCAGATATGCTTCTTGCTTGTAATATGCTTGATGCAACACATAATAGGTACACTTTTTGTACCTATTGGACTATTTTTAGTCCTTCTTTATATATTGAATACAATTCTATTGAAAAAGCATGTTGATGTTTGGCGGCGCTTACTCTAAGTATCTTCTATATTCATGAATACTGTCCCATAAAAATCACATTCTAATATTCTCAAAATATACATGGTAAGCAAATCCATTGACCCAGTGCTGAGGGGGCCAATGAGTCCATGTCCTGCATCAGTAAGAATTATGTGGTGGTTCAACAGTAATGTACAGTTGTTTTTCTGGTGAATATGAAATATTGCATATTAGCAGTTTGCATTTTTCGCAGATCTTTTTTCAAAGGTGCTTGTAGCCTCTCCTGATGTCTACAGGGTTCAATAACTCATGATGCATTTTGCACAAAAAAAAGTGAATTACTCTTTAGTTCAGAAACCTGCTACATAAAATGGAATTTACCCAGTCCTCTGGTGCTGATCATGATTCCGCATTACCCCCCGGGGAAACAGAGGTACCACCACCCCCCCCCCCGAGGGGAGGGACCACCATCCCCCCCCCCAGGGAGACAGAGGCACCCCCACCTCCCCGGGGAGACAGAGGGACCACCATGTCAAAGTGACACAAACTGTATCTAGTGACAAGTCAGCCAAGCTGCATCTGGTGGCAGGCGACGGTTGCAAGTGACACACTCAGGGCTGCCACTGAATCTGCATTATGGTGAGTTGAATGATTTAATTTTATATTACAAAGTAATAATAGAAATAATGCGCTTCAATCATCCTGACACCATACCAACCATGGTGCCGGGATGATTGAAGTGCTAACAACAGGTGTTTGGGGTATCTTTATCTGCTGATTGTTAGACTTTCTGGAATACACATTGTATTGTGGTTTAGGATCTGGGCCTGCTGTCCCTCCATCCCTCCTTTCTTTCTTTCCTTCCTTCCTTCTCTCTCCTTCCCTCCCTATTTCCTTCCTTCCTTCATCCCTCATTCATTTCAGACTCGAACTACACCAGCTTTGAGCCACACCCCAAATTTAGTATATGCCACGCACATTTTGACGCAGCGCACTTCGCATTTTTCTTATACACCTATTACATGCCTCCAAATGAATGCCCCGCCCCCTAATTATATGACCCTCCGCCTACAGAGAAAAAAAGTGTCCCTATAAATTAATTAACAATGTTGGCAACTATGCAGCCCGATTACTGCAGCTGCAATTGGAAATACTGACAGATGGCTGAAGTAGGGGCTGTAAGGGACATGGTAAGTTAGATTTGCAAGCTCGCTAGGCTGAATCCAGCAAGGATGGCACAGGATTGAGTCAGGATAATTGGAGCTCTTCTCAAGTACGCCGGCCTCTGCTTACATCCGGACACACCCCCAATGCAACTATATTTTATGAAAATATATACGCCAAGCAGATTACAATTTTTATTTTTTTTTAAAGACTGCCTGCCAGAAGTTTGGCAGCTTATAGAATACAGAAAAAGATGCATTGCAACCAATTAGAATCACCTGTCCTGGTCAATTTACTGTTAAGTGAAGTATGAATTGTTGCTATGAGCTACTGAACTTTATGCATTATACTCAATAAATGTGTTCACAGAAAAGATTCCTTTCATAGAAATTTTCATTTTCCTGAGAATGCATTTGTGCTCCATTTTAGATGCAAATTATTAAATAATTCTTAAAGAGTGGGACCATCATTATAATCAATACAAAACCCCACTGCAAACCCCAATTGATGCTATTTCTGTGCTGTTGTATTTAAAGTAAATACACAGGAAAGCCAAAATTTAGCAGTTTATTTGGTCTCCAGAGCTGGCCCAAGTTTTTGTAACCCTGAACTGTTTAAGATCACTACATGAAAGCAGGAAAATTAAAAGCAGAGCTACAAGTTTAACCAATTATTATGTGGCCTATAAATCTGCTGTGACCTTTTGCTCTAGTCTGTTTGGTTCAAGAAGGAGGGAAGGGGTGCCTAATAAAACAGAGATATGTTGTAGCTTTGACTAAATGTCAGATAGCTTTTTTCTTTATTCTCTGCCTTTAGATCAGTAGTTCCCTGCCTTTTTTGAGTCTTGGTAACTTTCTTGAAACAGGAAGGCCTGACTTCCATTGGCTTTATAGACATAGGTACAAAACTGCCCTTAGAAAATACACTAGCTATTCTCTTAGCAACAAGGATTTTTTTGTGCTCACCATAAAATCTCAAGATTGGTTGGAAGACAAAAGTCTGGCACAGCAGACTCTACAGTTTGCTTTAGGCCTCATTTAGACTGCTGCTGGTAATCGGACGTTTTGAGGCATTTGAGCGTTTTTTTCAGCTGCCCCTGAACATTACCCTATGTTATCTTATCAGTACATTTACACAGGGCCGTTTCCAGGCAGTTGAGTTTAAAGGCTTTTTTTGGAACGCAAAAAAATGGGTTCAGACGCCAGTTCAGAGGCATTTGAAATGCCAAACAGCTTGTAAATGCCGCTAAGCGCGCCTAAACGAGGTAACTCGCGTCTAGGACCGTTTCGTTTACAGGCATTTCCATTTAAAAAAAAATAAAAAAAATTTCTTCAAAAATGCTCCTAGACGCAAACGCTGCTAAATGCTGCATGCAAAATGTGTCAAAACGGGCGTTTTAGACGTCGGCTTCTAGCTGTCAAATCGTTCAGGGGAGGTTAACATAGCGTCCCGTGTAAATGGAGCCTAACATGGAGATACCAGTAGATTGCCACTTACATGAGGTTTTGACACTATGCAAATCAAAAAGGAAACAGCTCCCTCTAGTGGTTATTCCCCCACACTTGCTCAAGAGCTCCATTTTATCAAGCAGTAAAAACCACCAAGAGATGTAAAGCCCTCCTTCTACCAAATATCAACTAAATATTGGAACAGCGCAACCAAAAAGGTCAAACAAACAACAAAAGATTCCTCTTAATCCAGTGCTTTGGGGTAATGGCTACAAACCACTTGAGGGATACCTCAGAAAAAATCATAAAATGTCTATACCGCGGTTTGTGATAAAAAGGGTCACGCCCAAAATGCGTTATCATGACTACAACCTGCTGCCAGCTTTCCATCTGCTCTAGCACCGCATCTGCGTTCCATTCCAAACCTTGTTGTGGTGAGTCGGTCCGACAGCGGTCTGTTTTGGTAACGTCATATCCAGCGTGCCACCCAACTACACCAGCTGCACCATTCGGCGGTTTGGAGTCCTCTGTCTGGTCCATTGAGGGCTTCTTCACAGCACCGACCCTCAAGGGTTTAACCAGTGGTCTGTCATCCCTTTCAGTGGGTGGATTGCCCATGTGACATCTGGCACCCACACACCTTTTGGTCGTCCCCAACACCAGCCTTGATATGCCTGCCGAGATCGAAGTTCATAATCATGCATGATGTTTATCATTGATTGTCCGTCAGCCATATACCCTTTCCATTCTTGGAATCCTTTGATCTTTTAATCACAAACCGTGGCATAGACATTTTTCTGACTTTTCTGAGGTATGCCTCAAGTGGTTTGTAGCCATCATCCCCCAGCATAGGATTAAGATGAATCTTTTGTTTGTTCTTTTGCACAACACCCTCCCTGGTGTTTTGGTTCCCCCCCTAGCTGCAGAGAGCTAATATTCATTACACAGACTGACATATGTTGGTTCTTCAAACAACGCCTGAACTTTTTAGGAGAGCAACCAAAAAGGTTCCCCTAAAGTGAAGAAGGACATGTGTTCTACAACGCATTTCAGAGAAAAAAAAAATTAGTGTTTAAAAAATAAATGTTCTCTTTATTTGTTAGATGACATGGCACAGTAATTCTTCATGCGTGAGACATCCAAACAGAGTCCCAAAATAAGGAGCATGTCAGGACAAGGTAAGAAAGGAAGTATTTGAAACCAAGAAGAGACAATGGATGATCACAGAGTCTCTAGTGGGACCATAAGTCCAAAGCTAGGATTCGCCAATGCAGCCACAACCAGCTGATACAACTTGGTATGATATGGATGGATGACCAAGATGTGGCTGCAGACCTGGGGGATGGAAGACCGGTGTCAGGAAGTCACAGAAGTAGTAGAGTGAGTGGTGATGGGAAATTAAGGGTCCCCATGTTTAATGGCATAAGCCCAATACATGGTTTGGTGTGACCACCTAGAAAGGTTCGCACTAGAAGCTAAGGTGTCCTGTTAGAGGCCATTTGGGATGATGAACAGGGAGTCAAGTCTTTGGGAGGAAAGCTGTAGTATAAAGTTACAATCTAGCCACAGAGCCTGAACCATATAAAGCAAGCGAAAGTTAATTTCAATTCCAGATGGTTCAGGGCCAGGCAAAGAAATGGAAGCACGAAGATGGGAACTGATGAAAATTGGAGCAGCTGTGCATGCCAACCAATTACCTTCTATTTCATTTTCAAAGCCTAACTGAAAAAGCTGAAAATAGAAGTGGATTGGCTGCTATGCAGAGATGCTCCAGATTCTGTCTGCCCCAGTTTTGAAAAATTCCCCTCAATGCCCTCAAGCAAGTAATAGAAAAACATGGCCTTAGGCAAAAAAGAGGACAATGTGTCTCAAAACTATCTTAACCACTAGAGATCCGCGCTATAGCCGAAAGACGGCTACATCGTGGACCTGAATTGCTGGGGGGACATCCGCCCCTTTGCGCGCTCCCCACGTGAACTCACAGCTGGCGGCAGAGCGGTCTCACGCCCGCCGCACACTGCGCGGGTGTGCCCGCGGGTCACAAGCGGACTCTGTGTCCGCTTGTGACCTGCGACCGCCTAATAGAGCGGCAGAACGGGGAACCGCCAATGTAAACATGGTGGTTCTCTGTTCTGTGAAGGGGTATATGACAGATGTACTGATCCCTGTCATCAGGATAAGTGAGATCTGTTATGTCCCTGCCAGCCCAGCCCCCACACAGTTAGAACACATACAGGAACCCCTTGATCGTCCCCCTTCGTGTTAACCCCTTCCCTGCCAGTGACATTTACACAGTAATTAGTGGCTATTTAAATTTCTGATCACTGTATAAATGTCACCAGTCCCAAAAAAGTGTAAAAAATGTCCGAGATGTCCGCTGCAATGTCGCAGTCCAGATAAAAATCGCAGATTGTCGCCATTACTAGTAAAAAAAAAAAGCCATAAATCAATTCCCATAGTTTGTAGACGTGATAACTTTTGCGCAAACCAATCAATATACGCTGATTGCGTTTTTTTTACCGAAAATATGTAGAAGAATATATATCGGCCAAAACTGATGAATAATTTTTTTTTCGGATATTTATTATAGCAAAAAGTAAAAAATATTGTTCTTTTTTCAAAATTGTTGCTTTTTTATTATAGCGCAAAAAATAAAAACCACAGAGGTGATCAAATAGCACCAAAAGAAAGCTCTATTTGTGGGGAAAAAAAATGATAAAAATGTTTTTTGGGTACATCATCGCACAACCGTGCAATTGTAAGTCAAAATGCGACAGCACTGAAAGCCGAAAATTGGTCTGGGCAGGAGGGGAGTTTAAGTGCCCAGTAAGCAAGTGGTTAAACTGGTGAAGAACAAGAAAATGAAAAACGATATTATTTATAGGCTTTTTTTTTAATAAGTAGTCAAAACCGGCTATATATAAGAAGATG
>BLSH010521336.1:168647-192321 GCA_018402905.1 Glandirana rugosa
CACACTATGTGTAACGTAAATCATACTTATACAATTTTCTTTTCATTGGTGAATGTAATTGACATCAAAACGATAAACCTTAACTTTTACATTTTCCGTTCCATGTAAACTAACTAACCCCCCCCCCCCCAATCGAAAATGGTATGGTACGTTCATACGTGTCTCTTGAGAAGGTATAGGAAACTGTGCATACTTGCATGGTATGGTAAAAGCTAACCCCCCCCCCCCCAATCAATCAAATGTACCTTGCCTTTTACATTTTCAATTCCAAATAACAAAACTACAGTTAATGTAAGTGGTTACTTTTCTTTTAACATATTCATACCAAATGCAATGTGTATCACACCTCATATGAATTCGAAGTCACAAAGTTAAAGAGGACCTAAACTCTGGAAGCTGTGCCAAATAAATGGCAAGCAGAGAAGCAGGGACATCCTTGTAGTGCTTCCTTTTCTAGAAAGGAGAACAGTGATCAGCATGGTAACGACATTTAATAAGGCCATATGGCTAAGCTCAGTAGTGCAAAATGCACCAAGGCACTTGTCTGCTGTATATGCTTTTTTGGAATAAGTCTCCCAGCATTTCAGTTTACCCACAGACTCCATCTTTATGTGTGTATGAAGCTTGCAGTTTAGCAAAGCTGAGAAGTTGACTTCCAGGGTGTGGTGAGGTTGGATGCCAGTCGCCAAGTGGCAGCGGCATTTGTTTGCGATCTGGATCACCAAATCTCACTCCAAATCTTGTGAGATTAACGGTTAGGCAGTAGTACCCTAGTTGAATTCACACTGCAGATGCACTACTAAGGCTCAAGAAACAAAATGTGTATCCATATTTTTTTAGAAGTAATTCAAGACCAAAATTACATCTTTTAGGGTACTTCTCAAGTACAATTAACATTTCTAGACATTTTCTATTAGATTGTTAATCTATAAAGTGTTAGTTCATCTTTGCAAAAAAAACTGCCTATGGAAGTATGGGGTGTTTTAGATAAAAAAAACAAACTGTGCCTAAAAAAGTTATACGGGATATGAGCTTGTCACGGTCTCCTGGGCAAAAGGAACTATATGGCTACCGTTTGGAAGCACCTTGTATTTGCTGGTCTATCTGCAGTGTTTTTACAGTTGACTTTGTTTCTGTATGTTCTGTATGTGAACCATGCTCCTTGCCCATGTTGATTATTGCTTTTTGGGAGCCTGTGGGCCCTGATAATCCCTGTATGATGTAACATTTGGTAAATAAAGAATACATTTAAAAAATGTGCACTCTGACTTAAGTTGAATAATGACCTTGCTATAGGTGTAGGTCATTGACATACCTCCCAAAGCCTGACTGGAATACTCCCAGGATGTTGCTAAGGCATAGCTAGGCCTAGTCATTGCTGCTTATCCCCTTATCTGCATAGGCAGTTTTTGGTAAAGTTGAACTGACCCTTTCATTTCAGAATTCAGGTCCCCTTTAACACAAACGGCAGATACACCCGTGGATCTGTTTATACACTAGTTGTATAGCATTCACGTGCTTGCAGTAGAGACTTTTTTTCTTTCATACATATGACTGACTACCTCTGTTACAACACGTTTTTCCATAAACACAGCAGCATAACGTTCTTGGAGGTATACACCATGCTTAGCAATCACCTTACTGTGCCACCCCCACAACCACCAACATTAGGAAAATTCCTGCGGACAGTTGGATTCAGTGTGCACACTTTGGTGGCTGTGGGATGAAAAATCTGCTTACCACAGGTGTAAAAATACATGCCATTAGGTAGGCAAATTCTCATTTCATGTTTACAACGCTTACAACACTATGGCATGCACTAAAATATTTAAAGGGCCACCCTAATAAACAAGCTACATACTCTTTCCACCTGCCTTTCCTGGCACTGCTATATTGAAGTTTTAGAAGGATGTAAACACCACACCAGCTTGTACAGACTTTTTAAAAGATTTTTATTTTGTAACAACAAAACTTCAACAAACTCCTCTGGGGGTCCAGCAAGATCCCACAATTGCTGGTGAGCAGCCTCTAGGACCATAAACCACCCGTCCCATTAAAACGCAAAATACTGGCACTTATCAAATGCTCCTATAGCATTAATGCACGTTAATAGGTGCGGTTGATAAGCTTTTAATGAGCATTAAAACCGCTACCCCCAAACGACCTATGTATGTTTGCGGCACGGTCGACAAGCGCTTTTGGTTTAACTTCCTCCCACCCGGTCACTCTACATAAATGGCCAGATGGGCCTTTCATCGTTCTGCAGCCTCTGTGACAGCTCTCTGTATAAGGATGATTTTACACAAAGAGCGGTCACAGATCCCCCACAAACAGTACACCAAGCACCACTGTCCCTGTCCCTATACACATCTATCCCAGTGCCCCCATAAAACATCAGTACCAGTGCACAAAAAATCCATTAGTCTCCCAGCACATCTGTACCAGTGCACAAAACATCTGTCAGTGTCCCCATCACATCTGTACCAGTGCACAAAACATGTCAGTGTCCCCATCACATCTGTACCAGTGCACAAAACATCTGTCTGTCCCCCATCATATCTGTACCTGCGCACAAAACTTATGTCAGTGTCCCATCACATCTGTACCAGTGCACAAAACATCTGCAATAACGTATCACTGTGACATCAACATCTGTCAGTGTCCGCCGGTGGGCGATCAGCATCTGTCAGTGTCCACCAGTAGCCGATCAACATCTGTCAGTGTACCAGTGTCCCACCAATAAATGAATAAAACATTTAAAGCGTCCTGTCCCCCTGTGCAAAGGAGAATGGTTGGTCCCGTACACATAATAAAACGCGATCGCACCACACATGTGAGAAATCGCCGGGAACGTCAGAACAAGAGCAATGATTCTAGCACCACAAATGCCTACAATAGCTGGTTACTAAGGAGCGGGCTGAGAAGCCGCCAGCCACGTCCTTAAAAAACGACACGTCATCTCAGCGGGCTTCCCCGAAGAATCTGGTATGGTCTTGGGGGGGGGACTCCACACGATTAAAAAAAAATTGTTGTGGTATGGACTTGGGGGGGGGGGGGGGGGGTTTGAGGAACCCCACACAATTTTTTTTTTTAAACCAGCATTTTTTCAGCCGTCAGTGGGGAAGCCCGCTGACAGTTAATGACTCATCGGTTGTTAAGGATGCAGCGGCTGGCTTCCTGGGCCGCTTAACAACCAGCTAGAAGTCTCATTGTACTAAAGCACTGCAACCGCACTGTAAATGCGCCGCAACCCTATGCCAGTGTGGTTGCGGCAGGTTACCATAGACTTGAATGGGAGTCATTGAAAGTTTTTAAATGCTTCCTGACTCGACATGAGGCTTCAATATTGAAGCAAAATAACAAATGCTATGATTTAGTGCAGTGATCTCCAAACTGTGGCCTTTTGCTTGCCTTTATGCAGCCCTTGGGGCACTATTCCTCTCATTGACAGAAGGCATTATTTCCCCCTACTGACACCAATGAGGCACCATTCTTTCCACTGATGCCAGCAGTGGGGCATAATTCCTCTCATTGACAGCAAAAGTGGGTCCCTATTCCTTCCACTGGCAACAAAGTTGGGAGATAATTCCTTTCACTGATATAGGCCTTGGAACACTATTCCTCCCACTGACATCAAAGAAGGAGCACTATTCCTCCCTCTAATAGCAACAATAGAGCACTATTCCTGACATTGACACCAACAATAGGACACTATTCCTTCCAATGACACCATTGTTGGGGTACTATTCCTCCCACTAATACCAACGATGAGGCACCACTCCTTCCACAGTCCAGGACAGTAAACTGGCCCTTTGTTTAAAATGTTTGGAGACCCACTGATTTAGAGTTTCAATGAAAAGTTTAGTATAAACAGGATTTTTACAGCACCAACAGTTTGCACAGTGCTTTACAATATAAGGGAGACAGTACAGTTACAATACAATGCAATACTAGAGGGTTAGGAGGGCCTGGCCTTGTCAGAGCTTACAATCTATGAGGGGCAGGCGAGTGGTAGAAACGGTAATAACTGTGAGAGATGAACTGATGGAAAAAATTTAAGTTCAGTTTTTAAGTGGAGGTGAGATGGGCTTCCCTGAAGACATGAGTTTTCAGGGATCACCTAAGGGTGGACAGAGTAGGAGATACCTGGACAGATTGGGATAGGGATTTTCAGGGGTTGGGAGAAGCTCTGAAGAAGTCCTGGAGATAAATATGGGAGGAGGAAACAAGGGACTAGAAAGCAGGAGGTCTTGGGCATGGGTTGGGTGATATTTGGAGACAAGACTGGTGATAAAGCTTGGGACAGAGTTGTAAATGGCTTTGTAGGTTGTTGTAAGTATTTTGAATTCAATTTGGTGGGTGATCAGAAGCCAGTGGAGGGATTGGCAGAGAGGGAAGGCAGACACTGAGCAGTTGGTAAGGTGGATGAGTGTGGTGGCAGCATTCAACATAGACTGCAAGGGATGTAACCTGTGTAGAGGTAAGCCTATGTGGAGGGAGTTGCAATAGTCGAGGTGTGTTTGTTAGAAAAAAACAAAAAACAAAGAGAGACAATAGAGGAGGAAAGAGGGACAGGAGAACTCTCCCTACAAATGAAGGGCACTTAGGAGTTATAAATATGTATTCAGACTCATGCACACATGGCATTTGCCCAGCTCATCTGAACGCCCTTTAAAACATCATTTTTTTTATGTCAAGTGTGCATGAGGTCTATGTGCACACACAAATGTTTATAAATGTAAGTGCAGCGAGGTGGGTAAGTATATAGCACCTCCACCTGGCAGCACTAGGGTATTTGGTTTGAATCCCAACTACAGCACTACCCGCCTGAAAGTAAAATAACAAAACAAATTCATGTGCAATTACAGTAATAGTAACCTGACACTTTCTCAATAGCGGTGGTAGGCCCTAGGCATAGTCATCTTTACTGATAACATCAAACTTGGAGGCTGGCACTATGCTACTATGGCCTAAGTCTTTTCCCTAGCACCTACTGACCAACAGCTGCTGCCCATGCTGGTACACAGAAACCAAGGTAATAATTACAAGAAATTGAAGTTTCAAAGTAAAAAGTTACAAAGGGAAAGTTTGTATTTATCAACCATTCAGCGTTTTGAGTTTTTTTTTAGTCTAAATATAGAATCTCGATAAACATGAAAGCATTTATAGCTGTGCAGAAAACATTCCAGCCCGTTCTTTCATGTTCTTAAGGGTATTCACAAAGCGCAATCCGTTTGAAAACCCTTTGTTAAAGCTGAACTCCTGGGAAAAAAAAGATTTACTCGTGCAGCGGGTCCCCTTCCCACTGTAAGAGTTAATGGTTAATGTTGCTTAGAACATGGAAAACAAGATGATATACTATTACTTACCTTAATCCTTGCTCCCATAGGCTTCCTTCTCTTCTTAAGATTGGTCCCCCTATAGCCTCCTCCCTTCAGTGCTCAAACAATCGCAACTCACTGACATCATCTTGTATATAGAAGGTCCAGCAGTCCTGCATTGTAAGGGGGGACTCCAAGGGCCCACCCCCATTATGCAGCATCAGACAGCAAAGGAGAGCAACGGTTGCGGAGAGAGAGGAATAAAGCAAGTATATCACCTTACTCATCACCCCTATGCAAAACAAGCAGTTGAGTTTTGCAATGGGTAGGGTGTGCCACTGTAAGGCCTTATGTACGTTGCTGCTCCTAAACGTGAGTTTAGGAGGTTTTGGCATTTTTTTGCCAAAGCCCCTGAACTCAACTCAATAAAAGCCTATGTACCCATGTACACAAAGACTTTTATCAGAGTTTAGGAGCAGCAGAATTTAGGGCCAGTTAAATGTCCCTCTCCTGAACACAGAAGAATCACATTCAGGAGAGGAACGTTTTGATGCAAACATAGAAAAATCGCAGGAAATATGCGGTACCGCTTTTGTGCCGCGTTTAAAGTTTTTCTGCTACCAGGAGAGTTAAGTTAAGGGGTAGTCAGTGTACATGTGGCCTAAGGGTAAATCTTTTTTACCCCAGAATTCAGCTTTAAAGTGGTTGTAAACTCCAGTTGTGAAATTTGAACTAAGCACATATCTGTAGTGTTTACTTGTCTCTCTCCACAGCTCTAAGTGTCGTTTCTCTCTGGTGCTCCATTCCTCTGTTATCAGCATGAGTCACTTCTGAAAAGTTTTCCAGACACATGAGATAACGTGAGCTAAAATATGTGCCAGAGAGGAGATAAGCACACAACTTGTCTATTCAAAATACAGCTCTGCATGTTCCTTCGTTCCTCTGCCTATGTGGAGGGGTGGGGGTGTCTCTTTACTCCAATCAGCTCTCACACAGTGTAACTGCAGCCTCCTCACCCCCTCTTCTGTACTCCTCACAGATGCATAAGGGTTTTTTTTATCACAAATCATCACTTTGTAGTGTTGTAGACAAGAGAATACTGCAGTTAAACAAGTAAAATTTATGTAGGAGGATTTGTTTCACCTCTGTGTATCACCTGAGGCTATTCACTTCACTAGATATACGTGAGGCTTTACAACCACTTTAAGAGATTTGTTTTTTTATAAGGGACAGGAGGAATGAAGGGAAATTATAACAGCAGTATGTAGCTACAGCAATAGAAACACATGTATGGTCCTATCTTTACCCATGCATCAAGTACATAAACCAGTACCATTTTCAGACTATTCCTGTAGAAGTAGTGGAGGCATTAGACTGGTTGATTTGAGCTGGATACTGTATAGACTCCATGAATTCCAAACCATTTTCAAGCCAGCTGTAAGAAATGATTCTGGTTCTTTCTAGATGCTGTCTCTCCTGCCAGCTATATTAGATACAGCTCTTGGAGGACTCTCCCAGGAGGCAATCGTATAAGATAGCCAAATCTCAATTTGAAAGAGCTACAAATCTCCTCTTTCACACTTCTGAACTACTATAGTCCTCACCCAATCAGAGGAGAAACCTAATACCTTCTACTTCTACCAGATCCCTTCAGATCACGTTTCAAAGCCAGTGGTGGATTAAAATAAGGGAAGAGTTGGTGGCTGCCTGAGGCCCCAGACTCCAGGGTGGCTCATGGGGACACAACATTTCTGCACTTCAGTGATGTTTACAGTAACGCCGGCCATAGACGCGTTAAAATGAAGCTGGTTCAACAAGAACCAGCCAAATTTTGATCAGTCTATGGGCAGACTGCTTGTACGGAAGTCGATCCATTGATCAACTTCTGTACAACCAGCCTGTCTGGTTTTTTCACCCAATCCTTGCCAGAGGCTAAAGCTGCCAACCGTGATCAATGTATTCTGCTGGTGGGGAAGGCCGTGGGAGGGATTCTCCCATCAACATTGACTGAGTTGAATAGGGGATCAAGCAATTTGTGGTTGAGAGAAAGAAAATTGCATAATGTATGGTCTACCCAAGTCAATTTCAGCTTTGTGAGTCTTTAGATTTTTCATTTTTAGGTAATAGAATAGGCAACCTTCATATTCCTCTCTGTAAAAGAAGCAAAATACAGAAGACTTTCTACGCATGAACTGATCACAGCCCCCCAGCCCAAGATACGATTAATCAGCTGCTGTTCATAGCTCACAACTATTGGTGAGGATAGAAAGGGAAACAAACTGGTATACTATGAGCTTTGCTGGAAATATCAGCTCTTGCTTACCGCCACAGATTGTGGCACTTACAAGCATCTAACCTTATTCAGTTATCAATCTAGTATTCCCTTTTTTGTCACTAAACTCTGAGATCTGGTGCAACAAAGCACAATCATTGTTTCTTTAAAAGGATAAAATATTATTCCATGTGCGGTTATTTGAGAGTGGCAAACAGGATTGGTGTGTGATGAAGTTTTTGCTGAACTACACCCCGAGAAATACTGAACAAAGCTATGTACGGAATTGATGGGTTGTTTAACTGATTTTTAAATAAACATCCAAACCTTTGGGGTTTTATAGCATAACTCCCAGCTAAATGTTATTCGTTTTAAGTTTTGGTTAGAATGGAAAAGAGTTAAAACCTTTGTCAGGTTTTTATTGTTATTCATTATGGAGGCTTGCACTCACTTTTTGTCCATGGGACACCAGGGCAAAAGATAAAGGGGCACCAACAAAACAGTAAAACACAGGAAGACTTTGCTCTATTCAAAAATGTAAGAGATGTTGTGGTTGATTTACTAAAGGCAAATAGACTGTGCACTTTCAAAGTGCAGGTGCACTCTGCAAGTGCAGTTGCCCCGGAGCTTAGTAAATGAGCAAAAGTTCTGCTCACTTCCATCCTCTAATTGTGTTTTGTTTTATTTTCCATGCACGTGATTGGGTATTCTTAGCGTAGTAAACCTTTACTTCATTTACTAAGCTCTGGAGCAATTGCTCTTGCAGAGTGCAACTGCACTTTGCAAACTGCACAGTCTACTTGCCTTTAGTAAATCAACCCCATAGTGTCAGTTTGTATATTTGTGATCCTTTATCCTTCTATCTCTCTGGGACAGAAAGCGAATGGAAATCTGCCTAATTGGTACAAAGACAGCAATAAAAATGTGACTTTTTTATTCTTTTTACACTCCAAAAAATATTTATGATTTAGATAGATTCATTTACATTGTGCTGCAGTAGGAGGCTGAATGGGGGTCAAGTTGAAGTATGAATAGAGCTTAAAGTAGACCTTAATACCATTTTGTATCAAGGAGGGCAGAAAATCGAGAGGTCAGAAGCAAGGATGACCCCCCATGGTTGCTGGCATGGGAAATAGGTCAGACAATTGAACCAATGACAGTGATTGAAAATGCCACAATACAAAGAGCACGAGACACAGAAAATGTAAACAGTATTGTTTTGGTGGTGGGACATTAAAGCTAAGATAGGCCTAACAAATGTAATAACAGAAGACAATAAGAAGCACTGGCCTTAAGAGATGAACCTGAGCACCATTAGCATATATCACACAGCAACACCATGAAAACCAGTGGCTTACTGGGGAGAAGCTGCTATCCCAACACCAGCCACCCAAAAGAAAAAAAATAAGAAACAAGTAGCTGGTAGTGCTGCAGAAGTGTGAGAGGTTCTTTTGCAGAATGTAAAACCCATATCAGATGACAAGCCTAGTAATGTTGCTCTTGAAAATAGGAAATGCTCTTGAATATGAAAAAGCCAAACTCTGATCATGCTCAGCAAGGCCCCTTTCACACGATCGGACTGCTCGGATCCGCCTTTACGTTTTTCAGGGGGATCCAAGCAGGCCACCCATAGACTTCTATGGGCAGGCAGATGTCAGTGGAGATGTGTCCACTGACACCCGTCTGCCATCCGACCCGTCAAGATCCGCTAAAATAGACATATGGGTGATATGTTCACCATCCGCCCAACGGACAGGCAGTCTGTTTTCATCCGATCTTCCCATAGGAAACAGCGGGGATCTGACAGATCCATCCCTGCACAGAGAGCAGAGACTGAACTGTCATCCGCAAGCTCAGTGGAGATCAAATAAGCGATCTCCCGATGAGCTGGCGGACCCTTCTGAGCGGATCCGCCCCGTGTGACAAAAGACATAGAGGGCTGGTCCACACCATAAAAAGCACTCCATCCACTCCGGATACGTTTCTGCATGCACATTTTTGATGCGTTCCAGTGCGTTTTTTCTGCATTTCCAGATGCATTCCAGGTGCTTTCTTTTCTTCTTTTTCACTATAGTAGGGTCCAGTGTGTTTTACTGCGTTTCAATACAGTCCAGTGCAGGTAAAATGCAACTACCTTTTTTTCTGGAAAGCCCTGGAACTGACTGCACTGGTGTGAACTATGCCATTGGAAACCATATAACCTACTTTCCATGCGATTTTGATGCAGAAAAAAACGCACTGGACTGCATGTGGTGTGAACTGGCCCTAAATCAAATAAAGACAATTTGATATGCCCAAGTAATTCTGATTTGCATTTGGTTTTACCTGTCAACTGTGTTGGCAACAGCTTCTAGTTGTTCCAGAAGAAAGGGATAAAGAACAGGAAATCTTGAAAAGAATTCTCTTCCTGTCATTCTAAAAAAAAAAGAATACAAAACAATGAAAGTTTAGTACAATACATTTAACACTATAAAAGGCAGGTAACTGCTCTTTATGCCCCTTAGCAATTACTGGTGACAATCACTATTACATGACATGCATAACCCAGTATGGATGTTTTCAGATTTCAAACAGTTGATGGCTCTGCTATGGAGGTTTACCAAGCTAAGATATGTAAATAGTGGAAGGCCAGGCTATGGGGGAAATGTGTATGAGTGGAGAGGAGATACATCACCATTTAGATCCCAGGTGCCCAACTTGCGGTCCTTTGGCACTTTCTGTATGGCCCTCATTTCATTTAATATGTATCCAGTGAATTATTGTCTTCTGAAGCATTTCGCCAATAGCCAACAACTCCTAAAACATGTTTACAGTCTCTGACAGTCTCCTTCAGCATGCCTACAGTCTCTAACCATGTCAACTGATAGAACCTGTATCATGAAAGTGTCACTTGGTTGCATTTGCTCCCCAGGTCAAAGATTTGAATTCCTCGCCTGGAACAAATTATTAAGCTGTCTCTATGAGGCAGAAAAGTCTACTAATAAAAAATAAATTTTTATGCAAAGCAACCAATCAGCTGCTAACTGTCCTTTCTGCAGGTCATGTCTGAAAATAAAACAAGGATTTTGATTGGTTGCTTGGGACATCAAGATATTGACTAGAACCTCTTGCTGTTCTCCGCATCACCAGTGTCTCCTATAATGGTGAGTACTGCAGAGAACGCCGGAGATCAACATTCCTTGGGCTTTGGGTCTCGTTCTGGAGTTCGGTAGCCCTTGCTGCACCACTGAAGCTGATCTACAGTGGATCACTTTTCTGCGGATATCTGACAGCCGGTGAGGAGAGGATATATCACCTTTCTCACCACCTGTTTTAACCCTGAAAATGCTGGACCACTGTGCTGCAACCATGCGCATTCCAGGACGGGTTCGGTACAGCCCTATTAAAGTGGAACTGAAGTTCTGCTGCAACAAAACAGCGATCAGGCAGGCTTTTATTGCAGAAGAGACATGCAAGGTCTCTTCTGCAAAAAAATGCCCCTACCTTCCTTCTTGCTGTCTTCTCCTGAACAGCTTACAGTTCTGGGTTAGTCTCTGAGGGAAAGCATGACTAGCTTTTGCGCATTTGTATTCCCTATCGGCCAATGAAAGAGCCAAAGACCAGCATGCAAAAGAAGATGCTGGCGAAAGACCAGAATACAAAAGAGGATTTCGGCGAAAGACCAGCATGCAAAAGAAGATCAAGGGAAGAGGGGTAGCCCCCAGATACCGCACATCTGAGATGTCCTATGGAGGTGGATGGAGTGGCAACCTCATCCTGGACTTTGGTCAGGCCACCCCCCCCCCCATGTGTTGCGTTCCACCCCTAGGATCTTAGTCACGGGGATCAAAAGAAGATACTAGTGATGACTGTTGGACAGGTAAGTATTCAACCTTTAGTTCCCCTTTAACTTGAATGGGTTGCGATCACCGGAACTATTGCCCAGCGAATGCAACAGGGAGTTTACTTTTTGCCTTGACCAAGGCATGAGTACAGCCCTGAGCGGCTTCATGTTCTTGTTTAGGTGGGCAGTTAGAGATAGGTAAAACCAGTTCAACCACCTGTTTTAACTGCCACCTGGCCTCACATCTAAACAAGCCTAAAAAAAAGAAAAAATGTCTTCTTGTTCATTGCAACCAATCAGCTTGGTCTGTCCTTTTTGAAGTCCAATTCTGATAACAAAACATGAATTCTGACTAGCCAGCGGGGAAAAAGATATTTTTCTTGTCTGCACACTTTTCCTCTATCAGCCCCTACAAGTAATTGAAGGTTACTCTGCTTGTGCCTTTTGGGTTACACTAAAAATAAATAGCCTCCCTACAATGTAATAGGACTGTTGCTTTAATACACATTCTACTGTAAAGCCTTAACCACCAGCGTTTGATTGTGGCGCCTGACCAAATACCTCTTGAACAAACACAGCACCATATGCAAAAACTGGCATGTCAGCAGCAGCGGCGGTTCTGTCTCTCTATGCATCACAAAAGCTGCTGATCTCTACATGGGCCCATTCACTGGAAAATGGTTTCTATCATCATTACAACATACCATTGTACACGTGACAGCTTAATGACAGCGTGAAGGGGTCGTTTTTCCCACGACGATCCCATGTGAGCGGCTGATAATACGTGTACTTTACGCTGCTGCAATTTAGTGTAATTTAGACACTTATGCAGATGTATAATTTTTTTTAGTTACAGTCTTTAAACTTGACCCCTTCCTTTCGCTCAGACCTTAATTTGGGTAAGAACAAGCACACAATTCTCCACAGGCAGGTCAACGTTGGTTAAAAAAGAAGTAACGTGACTATCAGTTTATAAAACGTGGCTTCTTGGTTCGTTCTCCTGAGACAGGTGGTTAAAAAGGAATTAAAAACGCTTAGAAAGTGATACAGCTCTCAAACCATCAGAGGTCAAGTGTTTTGTAAAGCGTTTCCTGCTGAGTCAAATAAAACTAGTCACATGTGTGGGGGGCTATTCAAAAGTTACAGGCCTCATGTGTCAGGCCTCCAGAACGGGTTAGAAAAAGCCCACAGCAGCCCTATTCCAGCTGGCATTTGCCTCCTTGGGCCTCATGCATACGGGCCTATGAATTTTTGCTGCCAGATGTTGGCGGAAAAAATGAATCTAATCTCACATTTTTTTCACTTTTAGGCACAATTATGTACGTATACATGTGTATGGCGTTTGGAAGCATTTGCATGTAAACATTCTATTGACCATAATATTCACGTATTCTACCCATTAGAATAAATGTATGCACATAGAAATGTGTTTATGCACCTTTATATGTGTTTAGGCGGGAAGAAAAAAAAATGCAAATATGCCTTTCTGGGAATACACATGTGGGTAAATGAGCTAAAATATCTGCATGTGGCCCCAGAGCTCCATATGATTTAACACCCTCAATGTACACCACCCTTCGGGCCTGGAAGCCAGTCTCCCCAAATGCTCCCCTATGGAATAATCATACTCTACCCCCTTTTTATTAAATCTTTAGAGCTTGTGGCTTGGACCAAATTTAACATTAAGCTTGTGAAAGATGTCACTACAGACCTGGCCATTCACCCACTTGACTATTTTGTATCTACTCACAATGTCCCCCTCTCTCACCTTTTTTGTTTCCTACAGTTGTCTCATGATTTCAAGAGTCCATTCCCCTCTGGGGAATGTCAGTTGGTGTCCTCGGATTTAGAAAGACCCCTATGCTATGAATGCTCAGAATAACCCACCTCTATCCTATATGCACACCTCCTCAGGGTGTCTTCTCCTGACCTTTTGGCGCTCCGCCAGTGGTGGCCCATTGATGCCCTTGAACTGGACTCTGAAGACTGGGAGGACGTGTGGGATTATCCTTTCAAAATTCTGGTCTTATTACGAGATTGTCTCATTCAGTTTAAGCTAGTACACAGGGTTTATCTCACTTCTCATCGTCTACATAAAATGGGGCCTGCCCACTCCTCGGCGTGTTGGCGCTGTGACAGTATGCAAGGAGATTTTATACACATATTTTGTTCCTGTCCTGCAATTATAGTATACTGGTCACAAGTGCTCTAGGTTATTCAATCAGTAACCAATATTTCAGTTTCTCCCTCCCCTACGGTGTGCCTACTAGGCCTGGTGGAGGATCTGGCTCTTAGAGTGGCAGACAGAACCTTGATTGGCCTCATATTGTTTTATGCCAGGAAAGCCATTGCAGTTGGTACTGCATTAAAACGTAATAAAAAAGAATGTAAAAAAAAAAAAGTATCTGCATGTGTATGGGCACCTTAGCTAACATGCAGGCGCATTCAGAGATAAAAAAAAAGCCAAACACCCCTAAAAGCAGCATTTTTTGCATCTGTGTGCATGAGGTCTTAAACAATTAAACCAAACAAATGAGTGGATACTTGAACCACAACAGTAAAATCAATCTGTATATGCAGTAAAGCATGCTTGTTATACTCACGGTGGAACCTACTCTCATACTCCTCTCATACTCACCTCCAAAACTTCTCCCGAGCCTCTCCCATCCTCTGGAATTCCCTACCCCAATCTGTCAGACTGTCCCCAAATCTATCCACCTTCAGGCGATCCCTGAAAACTTTTCTCTTCAGGGAAGCCTATCCTGCCACCACCTAACAACTACACTTCTTATTTTCTCAATTAGCTCATCCCCCACAGTTATTGCCCTTTCGTATCACTTAGCCCTCCCTCCTAGAGTGTAAGCTCTAACGAGCAGGGTCCTCTGATTCCTCTTGTATTGAATTGTATTGTAGTTGTACTGTCTGCCCTAATATTGTAAAGTGCTGCACAAACTGTCGGCGCTATATAAATCATGTATAATAATAATATAATAATAATAAGTGGTTAATCCTCTGCATTGTGTAAAAAGGCTTGATCTTGTATGCACAGATCCTCCCCTTCCTGCATTGTCCCCCTGGACAAATCCGGATAAGACAGAGCCCTTGGAGTCAGGCTGCACATGCTCAGTTTGGTGTGTATTGCGAGATGTTTTTTTTCTTGGGAGGGTGCATGTGATCAGCACAGGGCCAATCAGCACTGTCCGGACAGAGGGTCAGGAGCCCTGCAGCCTCATAGTAGAGCTCAGTGAAGTATGAAAATTCTTCCTACAAGCTTTACCAGGAACGGATAGCAATCACAAGAATGCTATATACTGCTGATGAGAGAAGGTATTGAGCAGTTTATATTTACTAAAATAATTGCATTTCCATGTTCTGTGTACTGTGGGAGACCAGCTATAGTGAATTCAGGCTCCTGGGTTTAGTAACACTTTAAGACGTCCATATACGGTTTGAATTGCGAGGTGTGAGTACTCCTGTCAGCCCCACCCAGCTTAACAAAGTGAATTCAGTCAACTCTTCGAAGGTGCTGGGTGAAAAATTTTGAGTCAAACAGTGACTGCATGCAATCAGATGCAGCCGCTGTTCAAGTATTCTGACAACCGCAGGTGCAGACTTTGGGAATGCAATAGCCGGCAGGAGAGATAAATCTATATATTTCGATCAGCCAGCAAGAGTGAACGGAAATTCAGTGTGTGTTTGGCCAGCTCCCGATCTTTAGCCTGAAAGGGTTAAACACACAGTGAGCGAGCCCTGAGAAAATGAACCTTCAGCCTCCCAGCAACGCCTATGTGCAGCATTGTGGGATTAAAGCCCTCCCTTTTGGCACCACACTAATATGTTGGGTGGTCGTAAACAGGTTAAAGCTGACCATGTACTGTTTGGGGATTTTTGGGTCAGCCAGCAGAACAGAATACTTCATCCACACAAATGAGGTTGATGGAGGAATCCCCCCACTGGGACCTTGTATTCCCACAGCGGGACCGACCACTGTCAGAAGAGACTGATGAACAGCTGCAGTGGCTGACCAAGGAAGGTTTTCCAACATTCTCCTTCCCCAGAAGTTAATCAAATGGTAGACTTCTGTCGAGCAAAGATGGCCACACACTGGGGTTGATTCACTAAAAGAAAATAGATTGTGCACTTTGCAATTGCAGTTGCACTCATTTTTCCATAGATTAAAGTGGAGTTCCGCCCACATAATTTTTTTTTTCCCTGCATCCTGTCATCTTATCTACCTGAAATCACTAAAGGTATTGCAATCTTCTATAGTCATTATTATAAAATGTTTTTTTTTTGTGCTTACTATGCAGAGTTTGGTTTCCCATCTTGATTGTGGACATCTGAAGCCCACTTGCACCTTTTTCCGCCTTCTTCCTGGAAGAGGTGCATGCTGGGTAACATGCGCAGTGAATCGCCGGGCGCAGCGCTGATAGTTTATCTCGTTGCCATAACAATCCAATCGAGTCATTTCCGGTCGGGAAATAATGCGATTTTTTAACACAGGGATGCCCACGGACTCCTGGGAAATGTGAGTCATCATTTCTCACTAGCGACACAGGAAGTGATGCAAAGCGCCTCGGAGCAGGAAGTGGCAGATTAGATGCCACCACCTGGCAACAGGGGATCTTCTGGTAGGTTTACATTTTTTTTTTCTGCACATTTTATTTATTACATTTACAGGACTGGGAAAATAGAAAAAAGTTTTCTGGGTGGAACTCCACTTTAATCACTTGCCGACCCCACCCACCCTCGCATGACGACGGCAAAGTGGCTCAATATCGCAAACCGCCATCACCTGGTGGCGGCTGCGAGATTGCGGATCATGAGCGCATGCAGGCCGCCGGAGGCACGCTCGCATGCTCACTGTGTTCCGGGGGAGCCAAGGAGCTGGTAGGGAGGACTCGATCTCCGCCGGCTACCTGCGATGGCTCCCCCCGCAATGAGAGAACGGGGGTCTGTGTATGTAAACACACGGATCTCCGTTCTGACAGGGGAAAGGGCTGTGATCACAGGCTTTCTGTATATGGGAGCCCCAATCACTCTCCTCCCCCACTCAGTCCAGCCCCCATACAGTTAGTTACACACACAGGGAACACAGTTAACTCTTAGAGCGCCCCCAAGGTTAACCCTTCCCTGCCAGTGACATTTAAAGAGTAATCAGTGCATTTTTATAGCACTGATCACTGTATAAATGTCGATGGTCCCAAAAAAGTGTCAAAATGGTCTGACATGTCCACCGCAATATCGCAGTACCGCTAAAAATCGCAGATCGCCGCCATTACTAGTAAAAAAAATAAAACCCCCATAAATTCTCATAATTCGTAAACGCGGCAACTTTTGCACAAACCAGTCAGTATACGCCTATTGAGAGGAAGAATTTTTTTTTTTCTTTTTTTCTTTTGGATTTGTATTTTAGCAAAAAGTAAGAAATATTGTTTTTTTTTTTGGAAAAATGTCACTCTTTTTTTGTTTATAGCAGTGCTCAGAAATAATGCAGAGGTGACCAAATACCACCTAAAGAAAGCTCTATTTGTGGGGGGAAAAAAGGACAAAAATTTTGTTTGGGTACAACGTCACACGACCGCGCAATTTTCAGTTAAAGTGACGCAGTGCCGAATCGCAAAAAGTACTCTGGTCCTAAAGTGGGAAATCCTTCCGGGGCTGAAGTAGTTAATGAATGTAGTAAATCTCTGCTCATTTCCATCATCCAGTCATGTGCAAGCAAAAATGCTGCTATCTTTTTTTTTTCATTGCACCAGATTTGCTTTCCTTGCACCTGATTTACAAAGTAAGCTCTGCGGAAAATGAGTGCAACTGCACTTACAAAGTGCACAGTCTATTTTGCTTTAGTAAATTAACCCCATTGATCAAAATTAATTTGGTCCCTGCTGAATTTGATTAATTTCAGTCAGTATATGGCCTTTACCCTTTAACCACTTGCTGGCATTAGGCTTAAACGTGCTACAATAAATGGCTAGTGATCAATGGCTAGGAGCAGCATTTGATTCCCTCCTAGATTGTAAGCTCTAAAAAGCAGGGCCCTCTGATTCCTCCTGTATTGCATTGTATTGTCTGCACTCATGTGGTAAAGCACTGTGCAAACTGTTGGCCCTATATAAATCCTGTATACTAATAACTGATTGCTAAATAGATGAAACTAATGGATCCCTTTGGATTTAACTGCACATGCAGAAAGTAGTAGACTAGTGTTTGTACTTTATTGGTACAGTGCCATAGTAAATGATGGAGTTAGATAGTAATAATTGGACCATAACTGGATGATATTGTACTGAAGTGCAAGAGAAAACATCTATATAAAAATCTTTGCAGAATCTGCATATTCTTGAATTGTATATAATGTTCTTGGCATTTGACAACCCTGCCATTCACAAAAGATTGGTTACCACTTCAGTAGGGACGGTTGAGCAAAAACACAAACCAGATCTTCATAAATCATGGTGCAGTAACCTAATTATAATTAATTCTTGTATAGAGCAACTGTCATCACTCATGAGCATTACAAGTAACGTGAATCCTGACAACAAAAACATCTTGGAGGCCTTCACGGTGTTCTGTACCAGATTCTGGTGGACCTGTGCCAACTTGCAAACACAAGTCACTAGTTCTTTAACATAAAAATTCATCTGTATCTGCTTATACATCAGAACACCATAAAAAGCAGATCGCTTGGAATGATTAACCCAGAGCAGTGCATGAGAAGGCAACCATAAAAATCTCTACAAAAGAACACATAAGAGATAAAAATCTCTGTGACTCAAACAGGAAGAAGAACATAGCGATAAGCTTCAGACGCAAACACTGGCACGTACCCTGTGTTTTTTATAAGCCACAAGTCTTCGGTCAGCAGATTATATGAGAGTGCTGTCCAGAAAGCTCGCGTAAAAACACTTGGCAAAACAGCCTGGAGAGACGGGTCTGTTCACTCCTACGTCAGATAAGGTTTTTACACTACTTTAGCACTGTAAATATTAAGCCCCTCAGGCCTAAAGCCTAGGACACACCATGAGTTTTTTTGTCGTTCAACCCAGTGGGTTTAATACCATCTACGATACCAGATCTTAGGATTTTCCTTTAATCGGTACAGATTTCTTCTGAGAATACAACACATTACATCACTTCCGAATTTTTATTGTGGTAGGAGAATTTTCATATGTTTAGTAAGCTCTTCATTTTCGATATGGAGACTAGCAATCTAAAAAAAAAAAAGGATGATCATTCGTCCAATTATCTCATAGTAAGAGGCGGATGACTTCTGTCCAAGTTGGCCCTAGAATACGTGTGAGTAAGTAAGCATGTGAGATAGGAACTTTTGGGTTACGTCCCCCCAGGTCATTGCGACACTGTTTGTGATTGAAGGGCCCTATATCTTCTTCATTGATGTAAGTTTTTATACCATTTTTTTAATTAAAAGTGTTATGGTTTTACACTATGGAGACCTCTTATTTTCATGGCTGATTGGTATACCTGGAGTTTTACTGCTTGGGATAATCCTATTATTCATAGTAATTGGTGGGGACCTTTGTGTCCGTTGTTGGGATGCTGTCCGTGGAGGTGGAAGTCTGTGAGAAGATCCAAAGCCCCATATTGTAGGACGTCAACAACTACCGTTACTTTTACGCATTTCTTGCCATTATCTGGTAAGCACATTTTATATAAGGTGTTGGATTCTCACTGTGTGTTTGGTGATGGTCGCAGGAAATCACCCTTGGAGGATTCTATGAGCACTTATATATTTATCTACAATCAAGTTACATGTTTATTATTAAAGCACGGACACTTTATTCATAAATAAATATTTTGAGCACAGGACACTGATTTTTTTAAACATCTGCATTTATTAACCATCTGTAAAAGATTGTTATACCTACCACTTTATATTATTTGAGCGCTGCACTTTATTATAGAATAGATTTACACAATTTGCCGATTGGTGTGACAGCAGCTGTTATACGTACCTTTTTGTTGCACGAGATAGATTTCTTTTGATATCAGGAGCACAGTGTTTCTTTTTCCTTTTTATTGAGATAGGAACTTTTGACTGTAAGCTCCTTGAGGGCAGGGACTGATGTAAATGCACAGCCGTTGGAGGCTGGTGCTAAATATTTGGGGGGGGGGGGTCGGTGCAGCTAACTAACACCATCCACCCTGACCCACACCAATGACCCCCCCCCCCGGGCGTTAGACGGATCCGACGCCACCCTCTGTGGGTGACTAACCTTACCATAGGAGGCAGGGGAAATGAAGAGCTTTGCAATTGCGTCTCCTCTGGGCTGAACAGGAAGTGTGTCCTGAGACACGATTGGGAGTCCTAAGACTCCCTGGCCAATCGGGCCTCAGGACCTGCTTCCCGATTGCCCGGGAGGAGAATCAGGAAGACAATAGCGAATATTAATTTGCTCGCTATCATAGGAGTGTGCAGGGGTTGTGCCAGGTGTGCCTGGGCACACCCTAATCACTATGTGTGGTGCCGATTCCCCCTACTGCCTGGGCCCCCCTCCCCACTTGCTGGCCACCTGACTCCGCAGTGCTGCTGGCTTACCTCCTCTCCCCCCAGCTGCTGCGGGGGATGTTTCAGGATGGATGAATGTGTAATTTACCAGCCCCCTTCCTTTTCTAAATGAAAACACTCGCTCTCTGTGTCCATTCATAACTGAAGCATAGTAAACTTACTATGCTTAAGTTTGTGAATTAACAGGAGAGCACAGAGCACTTCCCATTCATTCACTGCCCAATGCAGCCGAGGCTGGAGAGAAAGGCGTGTGTTTGAGCTTTGGGGTGCACCCCCTAATGCAATAGGCTCCGCACACCTATACTCGCTATTGTGACACAACTGGGTGGGTTCAGGGCACAATGCTCTGCTCCCCGAGCCCACCCTGTGTTGAGGCCTATTAGAGCCTCAGGTTTTAATCATGTGCTTCAAAAAAAAAAAAACCCCCACTGGAATCCATGCGTCTGGCTCTCTGCATGTAGATTAGCCTTGTGTGCGGTTTGCGAGCAGGGCAAGCCGGGAGCAGGACAGACAGTGCTGTTTAGACTGGAGTGGGACCTCCTGGCGTGGAGAGAGACTGAAACTGTGACTCAGGAGGGGACATGTCGGTGAGGTGTCATCATCAACTGTACTGCTGTACACTGCTGTCAGTGTGAGAGTCAATTTCATGTGTGTGTGCTGCCCATTCTAATGCCTAGCTCTCCTAAGTCCTGTCCCTGAGCTACTTACTTACTATATCCAAAATAAAATAAGAAATATGTTTTTGTATCGGTTTCTGTTTTTCTTTTTATTCATACTTACCTAAGTGGATGCAGCATTGTGGGCACGCTCACTGTGTAGAGGCAGAGCCAGAGAGCGGGTAGGGCGGATTCGATGTCCACCAGCTACCCGCGATCGCTCCCCCGCAGTGACAGAATGGGGATCCGTTAGTGAAAACAACAGATCTCTGTTCTGACAGGGGGGAAGGAGTGTAATCGTATGCTTCCTGTATATGGGAGCAAGGATCCCTCTCCTCCCCCACTCAGCCCAGCCCCCATACAGTTAGGAACACCTCCCAGGGAACACAGTTAACTCTTTGATCGCCCCCTAGTGTTAACCCCTTCCCTGCCAATGACATTTACACAGTAATCAGTGCATTATTATAGCACTGATCGCTCGATAAATGTCAATGGTCCCAAAAAAGTGTCAAAAGTGTCCGACATGTCCGCCGCAACGCCGCAGTACCGCCTCCATTACTAGCAAAAAATAAATAAATAAAACCCCCATATATTAATTCTCATATTTTGAAATGCGGCAACTTTTGCGCAAACCAATCAATATACGCCAATTGCGATTTTTTTTTTAACTAAAAATATGAGGAAGAATATATATATTGGCCAAAACTGATGAAAAATTAGCTTTTTTATATATTTTTTTGGATATGTATTTTAGCAAAAAGTAAGAAATATTGTTTTTTTTAAAAATTGTCACTCTTTGTTTGTTTATAGCGGCGATCAGAAATGATGCAGATGTGATCAAATACCACCAAAAGAAAGCTCTATTTGTGGGAAAAAAAGGATGTCAATTTCGCATGGCTACAACGTCGCACGACCACGCAATTGTCAGTTAAAGCGACGCAGTGCCGAATCGCAAAAAGTGTTCTGGTCCTAAAGGGTGAAATCTTTTCGGGGGCTGAAGTGGTTAATATCTACCCTAAATGGCATTGCTAATTGCATATTGAATTTGTCTTCCTTTGACCTACATCAACCTGCTTTTGCCCTCCTAACAGACTTTTATAGGGAGAGAAGCAGTTTTGATGTGAGAAACGGTCATTGACATTGGTCCTTGTATACATTTTTTCAGAAAAACAGTGACAGCAGTTGTTATAATGGGCGGCACAGTGGTGTAGTGGGTAGCACTTTCACCTGGTAGCAAAAAGGTCGCTGGTTTGAATCCCAAACACGACACTACCTACCAGGAGTTTGCATGTTCTCCCTATGCATGCGTGGGTTTCTTCCGGGTACTCCGGTTTCCTCTCACACTCCACGCTGGTAGGTAAATTAGCTCCTGTCTAAATTGGCCCTAGTATGTGTATGAATGTGAGTTAGGGACCTTAGATTGTAAGCTCCTTGAGGGTAGGGACTGATTTGAATGTACAATATATATGTAAAGTGTTGCGTAAATTGACGGCTTTATATAAGTACCTTAAATAATCATATTAATGTATATATTATATACTATACACGTCAATCATACGTAAAATACAAAAAAAAAAAATGCGTCATCAACTAAAATGACTGTCACCATATTATGCAATTTAACAAAAGAGAAACTTTATTGCAAATATAACTTAAAACCATAAAAAACACCCCGCACACATAAAGAGCACTTTTATATACAACAGCCCTTGAACGGGGCATATTTACACAGAATCTGACTGACAGATCTCTTATTAAACCTCGTAAAAACGAAAGCAACAAGAACTTACAAGAATATTTGTTATCGCTGTATTATTTGATGGAAACTAGAAAGGCGACCTACAATGAACAGTCCCTTTTACTCTCTTAACTTCTTTTATGGCCTAGCAAGCTCAGAGCGTGTTTTCTCAAGAAGCTGAACTTGAGAAGTATTTTGCTTACTTAGTTCGGAATTTTGTAATGCCGATTTCAGACCCTCAGAAAACAAACATAACCTTTTTTTTTTTTTTCAATCTAAAAATATAAATTCCGCTAAGGCATTAAGTTGTTCAACCTTTTCTAACTTTTACTTCTTTCAAAACCTGCCCTCGTATATTTCTTTCCCTTCAAAGAAGCCAGTTAACGGGGGTGGAAAACTCAAACAAAACATAAAAAAACCACGCACACTGGCACACGTTACAAGTGGGCAGGACCGACACTTGGTTCCAGATCTATATTGGCTGTAAAAATTGCTGTCAGTCTTACTATAGTTCAAAAATTGTGTGTGCAATTATACCATGCGCTAGTGAAGATTTATAAGACACGTACAAGACAATGCTAAATAATGAGAGAGATTATGAGATTTACTACAAGGTTACAGCTTGATTCATAAATCCCACCCTCTGCTGCTCTAAAGTAGTGCTGCAAAAATATAAAACTTGCTCCTGACCACTTCTTAGATCGGTGTTAAACCAAAAATGTAATTTATTGCAGTTTACCAATCATTAAATGTGGTGGTTGTATTTGTTTTGGTTTTTTTTGGCTTTTCTCCCTCTGTTTTCACCTGGTGATCTGGCAGGTAACACACCTAGAGCGCCCCCACTCTGGATAATGGAACACAGGGGACACCTTTGGACAGCAGCATTGTCAGTCTGGGGGGAGCAGAGTCTGATGTATTAGCAAATTTAAAGTGATTGTAAAGTCGTCTTTTTTTTTTTTATTAAAGTAACAAATATGTTATAATTACCCCCTCTGCGCAGTGGTTTTGCACAGAGCAGCCCAGATCCTCTTCTTCTTAGGTCCCTCTTCGATGCTCCCTTCTGTCGAGTGCACCCACAGCAAGCAGCTTGCTATGGGGGCACCCGAGCCGACCTGCAGCTGTGTTGACTGTTACGACGACAGGTTTCCACAGGGGACACAAGGTAATAGGTCTCACCCCCGCGAGATCCACACAATGGACGGTCTAGTGGTCCACTTTTGTCTCCCTCTTTTCGGTTTTTTTTGGTTTTGTTTATGTTGGTGGTGTAAATTACTAACCATTTGACGTTATTTAATGTAAAAACCAAATTGTGGCTAGATTCTTCACCAGTCCTC
>BLSH010521336.1:207508-218268 GCA_018402905.1 Glandirana rugosa
GGGGCCATATCAAATAGCACCAAAAGAAAGCTCTATTTGTGGGAAAAAAAGGACGCAAATTTTGTTTGGATACAACGTCGCACGACCGCGCAATTGTCAGTTAAAGCGACGCAGTGCCGAATCGCAAAAAGTGCTCTGGTCCTAAAGCTGCAAAACCTTCCGGGGCTGAAGTGGTTAAGAGCTTTGGGCGGAAGTGACGTTTGACGTCGCTTCCGTCCTGCAATGCTATGGAGCCGAGTGGGGGCCATCTTCCCCTCAGTCGGCATCCAGGTATTGAGGGGAGAGGATGCGATTGTCTCTGCTGCTACCGGTGGGTTCGGTAAGCGGTGATGACCGGAGTGCGACGGGAGGGGCCCCCCTCTAAGGCCCCTGATAAAAGTGATCTCACGGTGAATCCGCCGCAGGGACCACTTTTATGTGAAAGCGGTTTGCCCGCTGTTTTAAACAATACCGGGGTTATGGTAGCTATCTGTTGCCATAACAATGGTATTCAACGGCAAAGCACCGCCGTATAAGGATGACGGGCGGTCCAGAAGTGGTTAAGGAGGAACTATACTTTTTGGAAGATTGTTATGAACAAGTAAATATTTTATTCAATAGAGAAAGGGTACAAAGAAGAGATCTGGCCAGGAATACATAACCGTTGGCTGGTAAAACAAGTACCTTTCATTTGAATATTTAGCAGTTTTCCTGGAGTTTATCTTTAAAGTTTAGCAAGGATTTTTCAATCCACAATTTCCTAGGTGGTGTGGCAGTAAAGAGACATTTCTGTGAAGAGGTAAAGCCAAGGTTGCCTCCTTTCAAGCAGATCTGGTCCCATAAACTAACAGCAAATCAGTAAGAAAAGTATTTCTGGCCAAACGCCAAGAAAGATAGGACAATTGCTTTGTGAGTCAGCGCCTGATAAAGAAACGGCAGCTCATCAGTGTGTCCGTGATAACAGAGAATAGCTGCAAAAACAGAATTACATATTTTTAAAGATGCCGGGAACTGAATTATATTTAGCAACTTCTTGTTTGGTTTTTTCACCGACAGGACCAACCGACAATTTTTCAAGGTATCTGAAGGCTATCTAAAGGCCTACATACTAGTAGATAAACATGATCTTGCTTTGGAAAATTGAGGAAAAAACTCACCAATATGGTGACCCCCCCCCAACACACCAGGAAATCTCTCCATAACATAACCAGCAACATCCATACCTCAATTTCTGGGATTTGTCAGACCCGGTCTATGTATAGCTCATAGGAAAGCAGGAACCTTAAATGCTTAACCACTTGAGCCCCGAAAGTTTTCATCCCCTTCCTGACCAGGCCATTTTTTGCGATACGGCACTGTGTTACTTTAACTGACAATTGCGCGGTCATGCAACGTTGTACCCATATAAAATCGATGTCCTTTTTTCCCCCCACAAATAGAGCTTTCTTTTGGTGGTATTTGATCACCTCTGCGGTTTTTATTTTTTTTGCGCTATAAACAAAGCGACAATTTTGAAAATAAAAACAATATTTTTTTACTTTCGGCTATAAAACACATCCAATCAAAAAAAAAAAAAATCAAATTTTCTATCAATTTAGGTCAATTTGTATTCTGCTACATATTTTTGGTAAAAAAATCCCAATAGGCGTATATTGATTGGTTTGTGCAAAAGTTATAGAGTATACAAAAGAGTATACAAACTATGGGATGGATTTATGGACTTTTTATTTTTTTAAGTGTTTTTATTAGTAATGGCGGTGATCAGAAAAGAGCGGCAATTTTTTAAAAAATATATATATATTGCTGCTATAAAATAAAAAAATCTAATTTCTTTATCAGTTTAGGCCAATATGTATTCTGCTACATATTTTTGATAAAAAAAAATCCCAGTAAGTAAGATTTGTTTTTGCACAAAACGTATAGCCTCTGCAAACAATGGAATATTTTTATGTAATTTTTATTTATTTTACTGGTAATGGCAGCGATTAGCAATTTTTAGCAGGGCTGTGATATTGCGGCAGAAAAATCGGACACCCAGCTGACACTTCTGACACTATTTTTGGGGACCAGTGACACTAATACAGTGATCAGTGCTAAAAATATGCACTGTCACTGTACTAATGACACTGGCAGGGAAGGGGTTAACACCAGGGGCAGGATGGTTTGCCTGAGTAAAGAAAGAGATCTGTGTTCCTGCTTAGCAGAAACAGAAGATCTCTCTCTCTTTCCCTCTCACAGATCGGTGATCTGCCTTGTTTACATAGGAAGATCGCCGTTCTACCTCTTTTCCGGGAACGATCGCAAACCCGCTGATTGGCTCCCCCTCTGGTGCAATCACACCTCCCAGAGCTACTGCATGAAGCGACGTACAGGTAAATGTGTGGAAGGCAGTCCTGAACCGGTTCAAGTGGTTGTAAACTTCAGGCATGAAATATGAACAAAGCATATTCCTCTATAGTGTGCACTTGTCTCTATCCAGAGCACTAAGTGTCATTCCTGTCTGCTGCTTCGTTCCTCTGCTATCAGCATGAGCCACTTCTGACAATTTTGCCTGACACCAAGAGAAAAATGGTGAGGGGGAGGGATCTCCAGCTGATTGACAGCCTCGGCTCTGTTTCTGTGTGCTGTGTAGAGGGAGGTGTGTCCCTTCCCTCCAATCAGCTCTCAGAGCTCTCCTCACTGAACTCTGTATAGTGCAACTTCAGCTCTCCACCCCCTTTTGCTGAACTCTCAGACAAGCTTTAAAATGCTGGACTTTGAACGGATGTAGAGAAGAAAGGGTTGCAGATAAACAAATACAACTTATGTAGGAGGATATGTTTCATCTCTGTGTATCACCTGAAGCCAGTCACTTCACTGGGCATATGTAAGGGTGTACAATCACTTTATAGTGCATGTCAGGAGAAAAAACAATATGCAAATCTCTGCAAAAGTTGCACATTTACCAGGTTTTGTTCCATTTAAAGTGTAAGTAAACACCCGTGCATGAATTTTACCTATAGGTAAGCCTATAATAAGGCTTACCTATAGGTACTGTAAATACCTCCTAAACCTGTACCGTGTAGGAGGTATTTACTGTAGATGTAGCAGGTGACATCACCGGCGCATGTACTCTGAAGGAACAGCCACTGGACCATTCCTTCAGAGTCCTATGCCATAAATGGCGGTTCCTGAGCGCATGTGTGGAAGTGAGGTCATCGCGGCTCTGGCCACTCACAAAGCCAGAGTCCCAAACTCGAAGGAAGACCGGGTGAAGATAGGAGCACCTTCATTGGTGACAGCGCACCGCTGAAAGGCTTTGTTTTCAGATAAGTTTCATCAGATAAGTATGCGATGCATACTAACACATTATGACATTGCCTTTCATGTTTAAAGAAAACAAACACCCAGCGGTTTAAAACTTCATGAATAAAGCAATTAACGTGTTTCCACCACAATGTCCAATCGAGGAATAAATCTTCTATTAAGTGTCCACACCACATAATCTGAGGCGATTACAAGAAAGATTTGCTGTAAATAATACAGCACAGCCAGCTCAAATTGTAATGCTCAGGTAGTTTACTCTTGCACTGTATCACAGATCTTTAGCAATAACGCTGCATCTTTAAGCTTCTGGGGAACAGCAGGAAACACAGCAAACCCGCACAGCGCTGTGTTAATAAAAGCTCACTACACAAGCAAATAAAATGTAACCATAGTGCAGTATTTATTGCTACAGGTATAAATATAAAAATGTCAGCAATCCAAAAGATAAGCCATCAACCTCACAGAAAAACATCCGACAGCAGCAGCGTGACGTCAGTGCTAAGACTCCACCCTACGTGTTTCGTCTAACAGGACATCTACAGGGGAATGAGAATGCTTAACTTCCTGTTTAGGCTGACAACACAATGCCTCTGCTACACTGAGGTCCCAACAAGCGGTCAGCCCTGCCTACTAGACTACTGAACATGGCCCATCCCCCAGTCCTCTCTGCTGCTACCTTGACGCCTAAGAGCATGCCCATACACTGGGGTCCTTGGTTCAAGTCCCAATCAGGGCACTATCTGCGTGGAGTTTGCATGGTTTCCTTGTGCTTGCATATGTTTCCTCTGGGTATTCTGGTTTCTTCACACACAGGCATGCTGGTAGGTTAATTGGTTCCTGTGAAAAAATTGGTCCTAGAATGGTATTTTACTGAGCACAAAAAGATGGCTGCGTCACTATAGGCACCAACAGCAGACTCCACAGAAACTGCTCTCCTAAAACTAACAAACGATCTACTAACGGCCAAAACCAATGGACACTTTTCTGTACTGCTACTCCTGGACCTCTTTGCTGCCTCTGATACCGTTGACCACCCCCTCCTCCTCAAAAAACTGCACACATTTGGTCTCCGTGATTGTACTCTTCGCTGGTCCTCCTCCTACTTAAACCGCACCTTTAGTGTTACTTACAATTCAACTTCCTCCTCTCCTCTTCCTTTCTCTGTTGGGGTCCCCCATTGTTCTGTCCTTGGACCTCTCCTATTTTCAATCTACACCTCCTCCCTGGGTCAGATGATAGCCTCCCATGGCTTCCAATACCACCTCTACGCTGACGACACCCATATCTATTTCTCTATCCCTCAGATCACTCCCGCGGTCTCCTTATGTATCACTAATTTACTAACAGATATATCAGCCTGGATATCACACCACTTCCTCAAACTAAAACCAAACGTATATTTCCTCCCCCATATGCCCCTTCCCCTGATCTCTCTGTCAAAATCGATGGCACAACTATAAACCCATCCCCACATGCCAAGGTCCTAGGTGTCGTTCTGGACTCTGAACTCTCATTTAAGCCCCACATCCAATCACTGTCCAAATCTTGCTGCCTCAACCTCCGCAACATCTCCAAAATACGCCCCTTTCTAACCAACGACACAACAGAGCTCTTAATCCACTCCCTGGTCATCTCTTGTCTCGACTACTGCAACTCCCTTCTCATTGGCTTACCTCTACCCAGGCTATCCCCCCTTCAATCCATCATGAATACTGCTGCCAGACTTATCCACCTTACCAATCGCTCTGTGTCTGCTACTCCTCTCTGTCAATCCCTCCACTGGTTTCCACTCACCCAACAAATTAAATTCAAAATGCTAACAACTACTTACAAAGCCATCCACAACTCAGCCCCCAGTTACATCACTAACCTGGTCTCTAAATACCAACCTATTCGTTCTCTTTGTTCTTCTCAAGATCTCCTGCTCTCTAGCTCCCTCATCGCCTCCTCCCATGCTCCCTTCCAGGACTTTTCCAGGGCCTCTCCAATCCTATGGAACACCTTACCCCAAACTACCCGATTATCTTCTACTCTATTAGCTTTTAGACGATCCCTGAAAACCCTCCTCTTCAGAGAAGCCTATCCTACCCACACCTAACAACTGTATTTTCATTTTCTCCATCAGCTCATCCCCCACAGTTATTACCTTTTGTCCCTCTTGACCCTCCCTTCTAGATTGTAAGCTCTAATGAGCAGGGCCCTCTGATTCCTCCTGTATTGATTTGTATTGTAATTGTACTGTTTGCCCCCATGTTGCAAAGCGCTGCGCAAACTGTTGGTGATATATAAATGCTGTATTATAATAATAATAATAATAAAGTACTTTGCATCTCCAGAGATTTATAAATTACATTTTAAAAAGCTGATTCTTGCAACAGAAACAAGGTAAAAGAAAAATAATTTTGGGGCACGAGGGGGGTTTGGTGATAAATTTGGGGATCAATTGGACATACCCTTTCATTTACACAATAATAATATAATCCAGTGATATTAATGGCCTACAGTATATTGGGCAAATATTCATATTGATGTTCCTTAATATTTTCAGCAAAAAAAAAAAAAAAAAGCTCACACAATTATGTTTTTGAACAGTTGTATGTTTTGATGCCTGTGGCAAGGAAAGATAAGTGACAAACTCAAGGTTAGAAGAAGGGAACAGGACGTGACCCAGCCTCCCCTGCCTGAGTCATTGTTTCGAGAGTCCCCGTGTTTACATTCAGGACATATCAGAATGCGCTGCCTGACAGCATGGCTGGAATCTGCTATACTAAGCAGCAACACAACAAACCCGGCCTGAGCGCTGCATGCTGGGAGCAACTGGAGGGCAAAGCCTGCAATGCTGAACGGGTCATGTACAGCAGCTGAGGGATAATCTGCAGGCAGATCATTAATCATTAACATTTATCTAAACTGTCAGCATAACACAATAAAAAAATATACTGTAAATACATTTATATATGTACAAAAGTTCATCGCTCAAGATGGATCTACATCTGCCAGATGCTTTTTTGTAAAATTATCAAGGATAAAAAATATATATATATATATTTCTTTCCAAAATCTGCACTGAATAAAATAACAAATAAGGAAAATTTTGTAAAGGAGAAAACCACTAAGTATAGTGCTAGCTTCAATTTATGATGTATGAAAAAAAAAAAGAGATTGGTTTCAGAGAACAATAGACATTTTACGTTTGTAAGTATTTTAAGCTGGCCATATGTTTTAAATGGTGGTTAAAGGGTGGCAGGCGATTCAACCGCTGAAAGTTATTCTTCCTCGTAACGTAAACATAAACCAAATAAATCTAGGACTGGAGACACCACTGCAGCTCTCTTCGGAGGAAAAATACTGTAAGCCATGAGCTGAAAAGCAGAATTTCAATCCAGCCAATAGCCTTTTCCCCAGTGCACTCTACGAGAGAGAGGATATAGCATGCCAGTGTTACAATTCAGCCGCATCCACTCGAAAAAATAAGATTTATATGGACTGGCCTTCAAATTTTGTGGTCAATTCAAAGGCAAAAAATAATACCAAAAAGGTCAATGGCAACTAGAGTTTTGTTAAAAGTTCTTCTGCAAATATAGAATATTACTAACCGATCTGTGACTGCTGCCCCTCTCTGCCAACCCCTTCATTGGCTTCCACTACCCCACTGTGTAAAATTCATAATACTAACCACAACATACAAGGTCATCCACAACATTGCCCCCAGCTACATCACCAATCTCCTCTGCAGATATCGCCCAAATCATCCTCTCCGCTCCTCTCAAGACCTCCTGCTTTCTAGCTCCCTTGTTACCTCCAGGACTTCTCCAGAGCCTCTCAAATCCTCTGCAACACCCTGCCCCAGTATGTCCGGTCAGCCCCTACCCTATCCGCCTTTAGGTGAAACCTGAAACTCACTTATTCAGGGAAGCCTATCCCACCTCCACGTAAGAACTGTACCTGAGTCACCTCCATCGGATCATCCCCCGCAGCTATTACTATTTGTACCACCTACCCCTACCTTTAGATTGTAAGCTACACAAGCAGGGCCCTCCCATCCCTTTTGTATTGAACTGTATTGTAAAGGGCTGTGCAAACCGTTGGCGCTATATAAATCTTGTATAATACGAATAATAATATAATAGACAACATATTTTATAACAAAGTACATCCAAAGGCAAAAGCTTTTTTTTTGTAGATCAGTGCATACTATGCTTCTATGCAGCGGCGTAACTAGAGCCTTCAGGGCCCCGGTGCAAGAAATTATGAAGGGACCCCTGGCCAGGGCCCTTCCCTCTGATCCTGGGGCCCATAACTCCTATCGCGGGTCCCTTTATTACTGTACCACAGCGGGGCCCTTTCACAAGTTCTGCAGCAGGCACCCTTTCTGTCGTCTTCGGGCCTTCCCGTGGTGGTGAAATGTCAGGGCCCGGTCACAACTGCAACCTTTGCAATCCTGATAGTTCCCTCACTGGTGTCAGTAGTTTTTACTTTTTATTTTAATTTAATTATTTTTTTTACCATTTAATTTTATTTTGTTTACAATTTTATTCTTACAATTTTTTAGGAGCTCTGTTGGGGGGCTTTGATGATATATGAGGGGTCTAAACAAACCTCAGCTCTCAATTTCCATCTGTGTAGCCTCAGCTGCACAGATTGAATGGACAGGAATAGCAGTGCACCGAGCCTCCCATTCATTCAGAAACAGAAGTATAGTATAAACAATTTACTATGCCTCAGTTATGAATGAACCAATTGGTACCAATCACTGACTCTGTCCATTCAGAAAAGGAAGGAGCCGGTAAATTACAAATTTACCGACCCGTTCCCATCTCTCCATCATGACACATCTTCTACAGCAGCTGGCAGGAGAAAGGAGGGGGGAAGACAGCAGCTCTGTGGGGGGACCAGGAAAGCACACAGGGACCCTAGGAACAGCAGAAGACAAGTAAACTGGATAGAGGAAAATGGAGGCGATTGGGTCCTCTAAATACCACCCCTGCCACCCCTTCTATTCAGATGTACAAGGTAGGCACACGGGCCCCTTAGAGGCACATGGGCCCCCTGGACCCCTGGACAATTGCAACCCCTATCGTTACGTCCCTGCTTCTATGTCATATACCAGCTGATGATTACGCACCTCATATAAAGTCCCAAACCTTGTCTTTTTTTTTTTTAGCAAAACAGGGATGAAGACCCATCTGATATGTACCTCATTTAAAGCCCCAAACTTCTTTTTCTTTTTTCCAGTATTTTGCATGATGCTAGGAGTCACCTGATCCTACGTTCGGGGAGGGGGATATATATATATATATATATATACCCTGCTCATGAGGACTATACCTCTTACCTTGCACTTTTCCCTGGGACATCAGGCACTGCACACTGGACTTTGGACCCAATAGCTAACACAAGGCAACTAGCTTGGTGGTAATTAATTATATTAATACACAACACCACTGACCCCACAACAATTTTTGTGGGGTAATTCTTAATGTAATTCATTTTCATTTTGGTTTCAAATCTTCACATTACTCCAACCTTGTTTCACTTACAACTATACAGACTGATGGCAAAGGTGGCCTTGAGTTTTTATTTGAATTTCCTATCACTCTCTCTCCTAATGACATTGGTTACTAAAAAGGGTGAATCTCCTCAGAAGAGATACGTGCAGCTATAAAAAAACATCTCAGAGGTTCTAACCCTTCTATAATCTATTCAAAGCTTAAACAAACAATCTTTAAAGTCAAATTGAGTAAAGGGCTAGGCTGGCTTGCTTTTACATAGGTACTTGCCATGCCAGCACACCATCAGGCAGTAAAGCACAGCTGGCCAGCACTGAACTTCCACATATAACCCATAACCCACTTGCATACTTTGTCAACCTGAAGCCAAACACCATTCAAGTTCTACTATCAGGACTGTCAAGCTTAACAGCCACTTTATAGTTTCCAAATGAAAAGCAGACACTGCTCTATTGTTCCTGCCTCTCTCCAACTTAATCAAGCGATTATGGCCTCAATAAAACTTGAGAAGAGGCCGCACCAGGCATGGATAGACCAGTGACAAAGCAATTATTCATGCTCCCTTTGAAGTACCCGCTGGCTTTATCATGGCACCGGAGGATAATAATGCTGGGTAGGAAATCCGAGGATACTGATATGCATTTGTAAAGCTTAGAAAAAAAGCAGCTATAAAAAAAAAAAAAAAAAACTTTATTGAAAAGGTTGTGTAAAATGTTTATGTAGTTTACTGCTGTATTTCAAGGCACTCTGCAACAGAAACATTAAAAAGGGATTGTAAAACAATGATGGATCCTAGATCACCTTACAGGCTACCCCCCTCCTTCTCCTAGGACCTCCATCCCACTTGCACCAGACTCCTTGTCACAGTGCAACCTGCACAGGGCTGACCTTTAATCTGACAGTCTACTGGTATCACATCCGAAAGCCATTCAAAGTAACACAAACAAACCTGTACGGAAGAGCTCTATAATAAACAGAACAGGTTAGAGGGAAAGACTGTAAAATAACATTACAGTGCTGTTTTCATTTAATGCAAGACATTAAAGCATGCTTGTGATGGAAGGGACCTCTGTAGACATAACTGACAATGACATAACACAAACTGGAAGATATTGTATGTCTACACCAGCCTCTTTTAACTTTTTTACTTCGGAGGAACCCTCAAAATGTTTTTCAGGTCTCGGGGAAGTCCTGCTAAAAATAATTTTACCTACAATTTGCAGTACCATTAGCAAGATCACTAAACTGTACGTTTTAAATACAAGAATATACAAGTTTGCATTCCCCTGGGAATTTAAATGAAGCACATGACATCATAGTAGTAAAAATTAATACACAATTACAAATTTATTAGTCCAATTATAAACAGATCTTATAACAATGAAATATATATACAATGGATATAAAAAGTCGACACATCCCTGTTAAAATGTCAGGTTTCTGTGATATAAAAAAATGAGACAAAGAAATAATTTCAGAACTATTTCCACCTTTATTGTGACCTATAAACTGTACAACTCAATTGAAAAAAAAAACTGAGATAAAAATATAAAACTAAAATAATGTGGTTGCATAAGTCTTAAGCAATCATCTTCAAACTCATGTTAAATATAAGTCAGTACACACCTGCCCTCATTTAATGTGCCTCTAATTGACCCCAAATAAAGTTCAGCTACTTCAATGGGTCTTTCCTGACATTTTCTTAGTCGTATCCTACAGCAAAAGCCATGGTCCGCAGAGAGCTTCCAAAGCATCAGAGGGATCTCATTGTTAAAAGGTATCAGTCAGGAGAAGGGTACAAAAGAATTTCCATGGAACACAGTGAAGGCAGTCATCATCAAGTGGAAAAAATATGGCAAAACAGTGACATTACCAAGAACTGGACGTCTCTCCACCTCTCTGCAGGTCAAGAACCATTACAGTGACAAAACGGTATAAAAAAGGTGAACTACTACTGACGGAAGT
>BLSH010521336.1:275690-293724 GCA_018402905.1 Glandirana rugosa
GAAAAATTTAGTATTACTGTTGTCTTTGAAGGGTTTACTAGGACTAGTTTTCAAATGTATGGGACCACTAAAACCGGACTATTGTCCTGACCGTGGTTTGCTTTCAACAGAACCCCTCATTTTCCACTTCTTGATTAGATTATGAACACTGCTGATTGGCATTCTCAATTCCTTGGATATCTTTTTATATCCCTTTCCTGTTTTATACAGTTCAACTTTTCCTGCAGATCCTTTGACAATTCTTTTGCATTCCCCATGACTCAGAATCCAGAAAGGGCAGTACAGCACGGGATGAAAGATGGAAGGGTCTGTCAGGAGTCCAGAAACTCATTGACCTTTTATACACACAAATTACAAGCAAACAGATCACAGGTGACGACGGTTACCTTTAATAGCCATTCAAACCCCTTTGTGTCAACTTGTGTGCATGTTATCAGGCCAAAATCACCAGGGTATGTAAACTTTTGATCAGGATCATTTGGGAAGTTTCTGTTGTCATTATGATTTAAAAAGAGTAAACACAGTTAATTGATAATAAATGGCTTCTGCCAATCACTAACCATGAGTGAAAGACATGTTTTTGTGTTATCATTCATATTCTCTGAAAAATGGCCAAGAAATCATAAATTCTGCCAGGGTATGTAAACTTATGAGCACGACTGTATACTTAAAGTGGCTTTAAACCCGAGAACAATAATTGTTTACAGTGCCTTGAAAAATTATTTATACCCCTTGAAATTTTCCATGCTACAACCAAAAATGTAAATGTATTTTATTGGGGTGTTATGTGATAGACCAACACAAAGTGGTAGATCATTGTGAATTGGAAGGAAAATGATAAATGGTTTTCAATTTTTTTTTTTTACAAATAAATATCTGAAAAGTGTGGTGTGCATTTGTATTCAGCCCCCTTTACTCTTAAACCCCTAACTAAAATCTAGTGGAACCAATTGCCTTCAGACATCACCTATTAGTAAACAGAGTCCACCTGTGTGTAATTTAATCTCAGGATAAATACAGCTGTTCTGTGAAGCCCTCAGAAATTTGTTAGACCTTCATGAACAAACAGCATCATGAAGGCCAGGGAACACACCAGACAGGTCAGGGATAAAATTGTGAAGAAGTTTAAAGCAGGGTTAGGTTATAAAAAAAAAAAACATCATTAGCTTTGAACATTTCAGAGAGCACTGTTCAAGCCATTGTTCGAAAATGGAAAGAGTATGGCTCAACTGCAAACCCACCAAGACATTGCCGTCCACCTAAACAGACAGGCCAGGCAAGGTAAGGCATTAATCACAAATGCAACCAAGAGGCCCATGGAAACTCTGGAGGAGCTGCAGAGATCCACAGCTCAGGTGGGAGAATCTGTCCACAGGACAATTGTTAGTTGTGTACTCCACAAATCTGGCATTTATGGAAGAGAGGCAAGAAGAAAACCATTGTTGAAAGAAAGCCATAAGAAGTCCCATTTGCAGTTTGGGAGAAGTCATGTGGGGAAAGAGCAAACATGTACAAGGTGCTTTGATCAGATGAAACCAACATTGAACTTTTTGGCCTAAAAGCAAACCGCCATGTGTGGCTGAAAACTAACACTGCACATCACCCTGAACAGCTGGTCTGAGTTGATGGGAAGATGGATAGAGCCAAATACAGGGCAATTACCTTTTAGAGTCTGCAAAAGACTTCAGACTGGGGAGGAGGTTCACCTTCCAGCAGGACAACGACCCTAAACATACAGCCAGAGCTACAATGGAATGGTTTAAATCAGTGGTTCTCAACTCCGGTCCTCGGGACCCACCAACAGGCCAGATTTTAAGTATTACCTTGGGGAGATGCAGACTAGAACACCGGAGTTGAGAACCACTGGTTTAGATCAAAGCACATTCATGTGTTAGAATGGCCCAGCCAAAGTCCAGACCTAAATCCAATTGAGAATCTGTGGCAAGACTAGAAAATTGCTGTTCCCAGCCGCTCCTCATCCAATCTGACAGAGCTTGGACTATTTTGCAAGGAAGAATGGGCAAAAATTTCACTCTCTAGATGTACAAAGTTGGTAGAGAAATATTAAGTCGTTTTATTCTTTTAACTTCCTTTAACAGACCAAGTTGTCCAGAAAAAGTGTCAGTAAGGGTCCATGCACACTTGCTTAAAAAAACTTTGTCTGTAGAAGCAGCTAATGTTATCCTATGTGTCCATGCACATTAGGACGTTTCATCAGGGGTCTCAAACTGGCGGCCCTCCAGCTGCTGCGAAAATACAAATCCCACCATGCCTCTGCCTGTGGGAATCATGCTTGGAACTGTCAGCCTTGCAATGCCTCATGGGACTCACCAGTTTAAGACCTCTGGTTTAAAGGCATATTTTAAGTTTAGCGTTTAGGGGCAAATAAAAAAAAAAACCTTCTATATTGCGCTTTTCAGAGTTTTCTGGCAGAAAGAAAAAACGCTAAATGCTCCTGAACACTTCTACATGCATATACAAAAATGCCCCGAGCGTTTAAGCCCAATGTGCATGAACCCTTAGACCCCTTTCACACAAGCGGACTGTTCGTTTGATCAGTTCAGTCATGTTTTTCTGAAGAAAATTTATTCTGAAGAATAAATGGATGAAGTGTACATCCGTTCTCCATCAGTATTTTACATCTGCCAGCAAGAGTCCTTAACCACTTGAGTCCTGGAGCCATTTTTTCATGCAAAAACCGTTTACATCTGATTTTTGTCTGATCCGTTTTTTTTTTTGTTTTTTTGTTTTTTAACGGCGGAGCAGGCAGACCGTGGGAGCAGAGCTTTCTTTTTTTCCTCCTTTTTTCAGGTCCAGCAGTGGCAGCGTCGTTTTGATTGGTGATGGATTCACATTGGGAGACAGTTTTTTTTTTTTTAAATAAATGAATTGTCAAAAACATTTGCACTGTCTTTATTCACTTTTACACTTTTTTGGTGAATGGGTAGGGCCACTGTGTACCCCATACTCCATTTACATAGGGGGGCAGGATCTAGGGGCTCCCTTATTAAAGGGGGCTTCCAGATTCTGATAAGACCCCACCTGCAGACCCCCCACAACCACAGCCCAGGGTTGTGGGGAAGAGGCTCTTCTCCCCATCAACATGGGGACAAGGTGCTTTGGGGTGGGGGGGGGGTAGAGCCTACCCCCATGTTGAGGACATATGGCCTGGTATGGTTCAGAAGGGGGGGGGCTTGTTCCTCCCCCCCGGCCTTCCAGGCTTCATGCTCGGATAAGGATCTGTATGGATTTTTTTTTTTTGCTGACAGCTGAGTCATCCATTGTTCAGGACACAGCAGCCGGCTTCCTGGCCCCCTCCTTAGCAACCAGCTCAATCTGATAAATTACTATATGGAAAAAATGCAAAATTCTTAGTGAAGTGCGCTTTCAAACTGATTTACCGCAAGCAATATTTTACCGCGCTTTATTTTCAGTATGTGTGCTCACAGCAAAGGTGGCAGTGATGGAGTTTTTTCTAAACCACACTCCTTCTCCACCCACCACTGTTTGAATGACAACTAGCTCCCTTCTATCATTCTCTATGAAAATGTAATACTCATGCAGATACTTCTGAACTGAAGTGAACAATGTGCGTTCCTCCACAGGAAGTTCAGGGAAGTGGCACTGACTGAGGTATGGATATCTGGAGAACAACAAATTTAGGTGTAAGATACTCAACAATATCCTTATTCTCCAAAAAGGATCTACACACACCCACTACCTAACTGCCCAGTGATTTATTTTTAATGAAATTGTTTCTTGCTGTGCTCTTCTCCCTCCTTGTAACATCATCTGTGCGTTCCCAAACCTCCCCTTTCCCCCCAACACTTCTGTTTGTTTGTAAGGAGCAGTGCATGTAAATTGCTGTCTTGTGCAATGTTCTATGAATGCTACAAATCCCAGAGTCCATCTTGGGAGTGAGTAAGAGAGGGTGGCTACATTGCTACATACAGAGGGACCATGAAGAACAAACATAGTCACTCTCTAAGAGGAAGTCAGATGCAATGTAATTGCAAGTGCACACAGGGAGAACAATAAATAAATGAGGGTTGAACACTAATTATTACTTGGGCTAATAATACCACAAACATTTTTGTTGGGTTAAAGTGGAGTTCCGACAACATTTTTTTTATTTGCTGGCATCCACCTAGTTAGTATTCATTACACAAATAAAGTAATTGATAGCTTTAAATCCGGGTAGTCTTCCTATTTTTGTACTTACATTGCTAACTTTTTCTTTACTGGGAGTTCCCATCGTAGCTGTGGGCATGTGAAGCCCACTCGCACCCTCCTCGAGTCTCTTCCTGGATAAGGTGCATGCTGGGTAACCAGCGTGCACCTCTCGATCTCGAGTGTATGTCTCGTTGCCATAACAATGGGCAGCAACGGAGGAAGGTCCCGCCCCTTTGTTATGGCAACATAGATAATATGTCTCTCCCCCACAAAATCGCATAATTTCCTGTCTGGAAATAACATGATTTTAGAGCTCAGGGATGCCCACTGACTCATGGGAAATGATGACTCACATCTCCCATGAGCCCATGCGTGGCAGGAAGTGATGTGGAGTGCCACGGATCAGGAAGTGGAAGATTACAGGGACCACATAACACCAGATTTTTTTTCCCCAAAGGTGATTCATCATGCATAGAGGATTTGAAATATATAATGATATATTTGTGGGTGGAACTCCGCTTTAAGTTTATAGGCTGCTAAAGTCATTTTATCTGAATTCAGCAAACTAGAATCTTTACAAAATCATAACTGTGTTTTATTGTAGTATCTGATCATTTTTTCTTACACCTTGACATGCTTAAGGGATGACCGGGAAAGAACTGGCAGGCGTTTGGTAAAGAATTCAGAAGACAGCCAGTTACCTTCAGCTTGGCCAAGTGCTTCTCATCCAAGTTGACATATTACTTTCCCGAATACCCTTTAACACAGATGCTGTAAAATATCTCTTATCACCCTGACATGCTAATGTATAACCATCCAATAAATCTGCCACGTTAAATGTTAAATCAAGAACTCCTCCGAAGCAATATTTGTATGTTAAACGGTCACACAAACCTCTATTATAAGTTTAGAAAATCTATCTATCTGTGAGAGGTCTTGGAGCAGTTCGGGGTGGGCACCAGTTTCGTCCAATGAATAAAGGTATTGTACTCTTACCCCTCTGCCCATATTAGGGTGAATGGGGAATTCCTTTGTGTTACATTGGGCACTAGACAGGGGTGCCCTTTGTCACCCCTGTTGTTTGCCTTGGCCCTGGAGCCCCTGGCTGCGCATATACGGGCTTCCACAGAGATCATAGGATTCAATAGAGGTCAGAGGTTGTTTTGATGTCTGCTGACGATAACTTACTGTATCTGGGGGAACCTAAGGGAACATTGAGTACAGTGATGCAATTAATTGAGAGCTTTGGCGAGTTGTCTGGATCCTCCATTAACTGGGACAAGTCTGTATTGATGCCCCTGACCCCCTAACAGAGCCGCAACCGGAGTGTGTGGCAATGGTGGAAGTGGTCTCTCAGTTTAGGTAAATGGGGATCCAGATTTCGCCTGACCCAGCCTATTATATCCAACTAAATTTGCACCAGGGAGAAATGCACCAGTTGGTGCAAGCTTCCCCTCTCAGTGGTTGGGAGGGTAAATCTAATAAAAATGGTGTGGGCCCCCCAACTAATTTTATGTCTTTAATAATGCTCCGCTGTGGATACCGAGAAAATGGTTCCTTTCGCATTGACTCACAGTTTAGGGAATTGATTTGGCGTAAAAAGATCCCCCACATTGGCCTAAATCATGACCCCTGATGATGTCAATGCGCTGTTGATCAAACAACGCATCGGGTGGCAGGCAGTGGTAAGCGTCATTTCCGCTCTAAGAAACGCAGGTAGAGTGCAATCAGCGTCCCCTGCTTCCTCATTCAGCTGTTTTAGCTCTATTTGTTATGTTTATTTTTCAATGGACCTATTGTATAGTGATCCATGATTTAATACATTTTGTTTGACTACTTCACGATCGGAGCACCCTTTCCTTTTTCTTCCCCTCTGTGCCAGCAACCCCACACTTCCATCTGTGGAAACGGTCCCTGGAGGGGCATTGGAGACTTAGAGGCAAATATCGGTCGAACGGCTCTCACTAAGGCGCTTTTGACCTCTGTGATGGGGGCCACAACGTTCCGGTAAGTGCGGGGTGTCATCAGTGCCCAAACTCTCTTTGGAACTATTTGAACTGTATTTTAACAGCAAGTGATCTTGTGGCAGTGTTTGATTTGTGACACTCACTTTATTCAGCACACACAGCACTTTATGGACTGTTATGTCTAATATTTCTCATGTTTATCTACATATTATTGTCTTTGAGCGTGGTTTTTTGATTGTTCATTGTTATAAAGTTATTCTGTTACACCAGCAGCTCACTAACACTACTCCCATAGTGCGGGTACAATTGGTTGATGTTCTCAGCTCCAGTTGGTATTTTCATTAACATTGGCCTAACTACCCTACAATTGGGAAAGGACCAGGGTGGACTGGCAGTTCCTAACTCCAGAACTTATTTTATAGCCTCCCAGGTTCAACAAATCAGGGGGTGGGGTATACCAGGGCCTTTGGATCCGATTCGCAATATGCTTATACCGGAGGGATCGGAATGCTCTGCCCTGACTCATTTGGAAGGCGGCCTCTCACAATTAGGAAAGGCACTACCTATGGTGACACTTCTTACAACATTGTGGAAACACGTCAAAAACCAAAAAAAAAAAACCTTGTTATTGCATCTCAAGTACTTTGCTTCCATTGCTCACCTCCAAAAGAAAATGCCATTTTCCTGGCTGTGTCTAGACTCTGTCATACGAGAAGTAGGGGGGTTACCTTGGCTGTGTCTGACTTAAGTATGTTTTAGTCACAATACTGGAACAAACATGCTGTAAATAAGTGTCAGAACTACTTATCTTTATACTTGTTTTAGGTCAGTTACCCTGACATCACTGAATCAAAGCATCAGAAGGACAGGCAAGGATTCTCATAGGAATAATGGCTAATTCCATAAATCTCTTATAACAGTGTCATGAAAAAAAAGTTTTTCTTCTTTTCTGTTATAAAGTAGTTTTTCTCCACTGATATGCACTGATGGGGCTACACTGATGGGCACTGATGAGGCTGCACTGATGGACACAGATTGGCAGCATTTGTGGGCACTGTTGAGGTAGCACTGATAATCAGGACGCTGATGGTCACTGCCCTTATTATTAGTGTAGATGCCCCCTGTGTTAATTTGTCAGTTATCGGCTCTCCTCTCCTCATGTGCTGTCAGCATGAGGAGAGGACTGCCGATAACCGGCACATCCTGTTTACACTGTGACCAGCTGTGATTGGACACAGCTGGTCACATCGTAAAGAGCTCTGTAATTGGCTCTTTACCCAGATCTGTGGTCAGCTGTGTACGAAGGACACGGCAATCAGAGATTCATGCCGATGCGCACAGCAGGGGGAAACGTGATCCCACGGGAAGCTCAATCATGGGAGGATGTCTGTAGCCCATGCTATAGCCATCTTTCAGCTATAGCATGGGCGGGAAGTCATTATACAGAATCATAAATCCCCAGTTGATCCAGAGGAAGGCAAAAAAAAAAAGTGCATGCTTTTCGAGTCAGAGCAAGCATGCTATGTATGAAAAGGTTTCTGAACTTTCCAAAGGACCAGTTTCTTTTTCTTAAGACTTTAAAAGGGCCAGACTGTGACCAGTTGGACTGGAAAATGCCCCATCATTGGGTTTAATGGAAGGAGCAGTGTCCCATTTTTGGTGTCAGTGGGAGTAAACAAAGTTCCATTATTAGATTTAGAGGGAGGAAACATGCCCCACTGTTGGTATCAGTAGGAGGAAAGGTGCCCCATAATTGGTGTCAGTGGGAGGAATAGGGCCCCGTCATTGGTGCCTTTATGAGGAACAGTGCCCTATCATGGGTGTCTGTGGAAGGAATGGTGCCCCATTGCTGGTGTCAGTGGATGAAATGGTGTCGCAAGGGTTGGAAAAGGGCCAACTTCAGCCCCAGGCTGCAGCTTGGAGACCACTGCTTTAGATGAATGTCATAACTCCTTATCTTCATACTTGTTCTTTTTCAGTGATTTAGACAGCACTGAAGCTAACGATTCATCCAAACAGAGCCCTTGGCCAACTGGCCCTTCTGTTCCTTTTTCCTAATTCCTAGTTATTTTCATGCTCCTGTCTCTCTGTAACTTTTTTCCTAATTCTATTATCTGCTGTGGGTCATTCATGGGCAGTTGGGTGCAACCCGTTTGGGTTGTTGCTCACTTCTTCGACTGCCATAGCCTATCTTGACTTTTGCTACTGGAATGATTTTGATGGCATTTTGTCATTTTTTTGTTCTGTCTACTGATGCCCTAATTATTATCCCCTATTGTTATGCCTTCAATAAAAGATCCACGGACATACATTTCTTTTTTTTTTTTTGCATTCAATAAAACTTATTGAACCAAAAAAAAAAAATGAGCTCCACTGTCTTCACTGCACTGTCCATACAATGTAAGTCTCAGGTTTTTTTCCACCTGCTGAGACTAAGCCCCATTCCTATTAAGGTGGAATTCCAGGAAAATTCTAATTAAGCCTAAACCTACTGCCACCCCAATTTAAAGCCTATTCTATCCACCCTGTAAAAGAAAAGATGTCTATACTTGCCTATTGTGAAGTCGCTACAGTCCAGTCACATGAGTGTGTCCCAACATTACCCATGAACTTACTATAAGGCATCCATTGTCAACGGTCCTTCTCTACACTGAAGCCAGCTCTGGGATCCGATCATATAACTGGACTGGCTTCAGAATAGGTAAGTATAGACATCTTTTCTTTTACAGGGTAGATGGAATAGGCTTAGAATGGGGGTGGAAGAACGTTTAGGCTTAGTTAGAATTTGACTGGAATTCCACTTTAACAATCCAGTAAAGGCTCTGATATTGGATTATTCAACAACCAGGCAGGGATAATTTCAAGGTGAAGAAATTCAGGCCTATACGGTAGTATGTAGACACCGCACCCAGGATGCAGTGTTTCTCAAAAATGTTTTTTATGGATTTGAAAGAGAAGTATGGCCAAAGCTTTTTGGCCATACTTCTCTTGTTCTTCACAAGAGTGCACTTACTTTTGCTCTTCTGTGACTCTAATGTGACAGTCTAATGCCCGCTATCAGCTGACAATCACAGAATTGCTCCAGGCACTGAAAGGTTCCTGACCGTATTGTCAGGATCCACTCCAGCTGCTTGACAGCTGGCTCTAGCTTCTCGCACGCAGATGAGAGTTAAGTCAACTGTATCTGCCCCCTCTTCTGCCCAGTGCTCCAGTGAGCACCGGAGGGGCAGAGCAAAGGGTGGTGACTGACAGTCACTGCTCTCCGCTTCAAGCAGACCAAGAACTGAGCAATCAGTGGTTATATGATCACTCAGTTCTAAGTCTTAGAGCCGATGTGGGACAGCTGCAGCATCTTATCAAGGTTGCAGCATAGAGATGAGTATGTATGCTTATCATTTTTTATAACCCCAAACTTCTCCTTTAATTGGTAGCTTCAGACACCATTTGGTAATTCCACATCAGTTACATACAGTTGTCAGTAACAGTTTCAGCCATTCTCAACCAGGGTTCCTCCAGAGATTGATAGGGATTGCTTGAGATGCGGCTGATTGATCTCCCATTTGATGGCCCTGGATAGTTCCAGGGCCACAGACACTTGGGCAAAGCCAGCAGCATGACACCTATGATCTTTTTAGCCATCTATAAGGGTGGCAATATTCCTATTGATTACCAATATAAGTGGAACTTTTCTTAATGACCCTGCTGAATTAGTTTTATTAAGGGTTCCCCAAGGTCTGATAATTATTTTAGGGGTTCCTCTGGGGTAAAAAGGTTGCGAAAGTCTGGATTATACACCAACAATGAGACAATTTCAATTCAAAATACAATTCCATATTAGAAACATTATATTTTCTTGTGTTTGAAATTCAGTACTTTAAACTACAGCAGAATGCAAATCCTGCAGGTTTCCAGGAGGGGGTAAGGCTTTCCATTCCCATTTTTTTGGTAGAAAATATAACAATGCTCACTAGGTCTAGTAATATAAGTTACATGTCTCATGAAATCACAGTGATCAGTATGTCTCTGTAGATGCGCTTCTGGCACTTTTCATTTCTGAGTGACCTTTAAGAAGCTGGGTTGCATAAACTTATTTTATGATACATCAGCTTTTACATGAATGAAAGCAAACAATATGTCTTTAGAAAGCTATATTAAAATGTAACATCTGCTAGAGTCATTACTGCTCCATCTTTGACAATATCCTAGCAGCAAAGCTCTGTATGGTATTTGAAGTAAACCTTTCCATGTATAACTAGTATAAATTCACAACTGCAATAAAAAGCAGCAAAAATTAGGTGCATAAACATATCTTTCTTCCCATTTGATTGCCATGGGACCCTCAAAACAAGGGATACTCTGATGCACAATTACTGACAGTGTGTGGCTAAGCCTGCCCATTATGTGTAAGGACCAATAGTAAGGCAGAAAAAGCAGAAAGTAGCAGCCCAACCATTGACTTTCCTGCTGCAAGTCAATACTTGCATACCCACTACGCGTTTCCCTCTTTTCGGGGCTTAATGTAGGACGAAAGGGCGAAACATGTCTGGGGAGTTTTCTATAGGTGAAGAACAGGAGCTAAAGCCATCTTAACATTTATCCAATAGGGAGTTGGTGTCTGTGTTTGTTTTGTTCAAGAAACCTTGTGTTTGAGATTATTAGAGCAGAGCATTTATATTTATTTTTTATGGTTAATGTACAAAATAAAAGTTATCAATGTAAGAGAAGTATGATGTCACGCACCTGTGGGGTCAAGCTGCAGTGCGCTCTGTCACCGGCTGTGTCCTGATCACAGTACCAGCCCTGCTCTAACCAATCACAGCAGGTCACGTGACAGCTGTAAACAATGGATGGCTTCCTTTCAAGCCATCCATTGTGTACAGTTTTTGGTCACAGTGATAACATGGTACAGACTGGGCCAATCACAGCTAATCACAGCAAAACAAACTGAATGAATCAATATCATTCAGTAAAATGCTTGCATATAGCAATTCAATTCATTCATTCATAATGTGTAAAAATATGTATATATACACTGATCACTTCCCCAGGGTAGTACAATATTATTATGCTAACATAATATTGCTCTGGCCAAAGTGTGTAAAAAAAAAAAAAAAAATCTCAAAAAAGTAAAATTATAGAATAAAAAATTAAAATTTTTAAAAAATTAAAATTTTTTAAAAATGTTCTCTTTTCCATACTCTCACCAGTCAGTGCCCCTGACCACCGCCACACCTGTTATATGATGATACTGTACTGCACTGGTGAGAGTATATAAAAAAAAATATATTGTTTTTTTATTTTTTTTATTTCATTTTCCAAATTATGACAAAAATTACAACTTCAAAAACTTGTCATGCCTCTTACTAAATACCCTGGACTGTGTACATTATAAGAAGGGGTAATTTGGGGGAATTTGTATTGTCCTGGCATTTTTGGGCCTCAAGAAATGAGATAGGCCATCAGGAGCAATCAATTCTCAGATATATACCATAGTTTGGGGACTCTATAACTTTCCTACAGACTAAATAATATACTGTGATTTGGATTATTTTCACCAAAGAAATGTAGCTGAATACATTTTGGCCTAAATGTATGAAGAAAGATTATTCAGGGCCGGTTCAACACTAGGCGACTTGCGATCCGACTTGTGCCCATAGAATTCAATGGAAGTTGGATCCTCTATAATGAAGCGACTTTACAGGAAAAAGAAAAAAACCCAGGCAACCCCCTCCCACCCTTTTCTGATTGGCCACAGGCAAAGTCGCCTGGCATGGAGGTCGCTTCAGGTCGCGTTGTAAGTCACCCAAAGTCGCGCTGAAGTTGCCTTGAAGAAGCATTCAAATTGCCTAACAAAGTCGCTTCTGAAGTCAGATCGCCTATGTAGGAACCGGCCCTTATTTGCAAAATTTTCTAACAGAAACAAAGAAAAACCTTTCGGTGTCTCTTTTTTTTTTTAGCAAAAATTAAAAACCCCAGTGGTGATTAACCACTTGCTGACCGTCCCATTGTAATTGTACGGCCGCAAGGCAGCCTCGTTATTCTGGGAGGGGCGATTTACCATGTGATTGCTCCGTCAAATGATGTAAACAAGCCGGCGAATGTGCGGCTTATCTCTTCCCTCTCCACACCGATCGGTGTAGTGTGGAGATGGGGAAAGATTGGGTGCAGCAGCGTTGTGGGCAGAATCTGTAGTGCCCACAGCGCTGATCTGTGCCAGGCTGCACTCATCCCATCCATCCATGCTCAGCCATGCTCACCCACCCAGCCTGCTATCCCATCCATCCGTGGACAGTCATCCAGCCATGCTCACCCATCCATCCGTGCACAGCCATCCAGCCATGCTCACCCATCCATCCGTTCACAGCCATCCAGCCATGCTCACCCCATCCATCCATGCACAGCCATCCCCATCCGTGCTCAGCCATCCCCATCCGTGCTCAGCCGTCCCCATCCATGCTCAGCCATCCCCATCCGTGCTCAGCCACCCCCATCCGTGCTCAGTCATCCCCATCCATGGCTCATCCATCCACATTCATGGCTCAGCCATCCCCATCCATGGTTTATCCATCCCCATCCATGGCTCATTGTCACTACACTGCCCATCCATGCCACTACAGTGTCTCACAATAGTGTAATAGGTAGTCAAATTAGATTTAAAATGTATGCCCCTAGAACACCTGACGGTGCTCCCTGCATGCTGGGGCTCTGTATGTGGCCAGGCTGTGTAAAAGTCTCACACATGTGGTATCGCCATACTCAGGAGTAGATATATTTTGGGGTGTAACTTTTGCTATGTACATGCTGTGTGTTAGAAATATTGTATAAATGGACAACTTTGTATTTTGTGCGTTCTCATTTTCTTTCCACATTTTCCAAAAACTTGTGGAAAAACTGACATATTCAAAAGATTCATTATGCTCATTACTCATTATAGTCATATTAATATTCATTATAGAATATACGTTGGGGTGCTTACTTCCCAAAATGGGGTAATGTTTTGGGCATTTCCATTGTCCTGGTGCTCCAGGACCTTCAAAAGTGCAAGAGGTAGTCAGGAAATGAGATGTGTAATTTATGTCCCTAGAGCGCCTGATGGTGCTCCCTACATGTTGGGCCTCTGAATGTGGCCAAGCTGTGTAAGAGTCTTATACATGGGGTATCACCATACTCAGGAGGAGTGGTAGAATGTATTTTAGGGTGTTATTTGTGGTAAGCATATGATGTGTGTGAGAAATAACCTGTTAATATGACAATTTTGTGAAAAAAAAAGAAAAAAAATGTATTTTGGAAAGACTTGTGGGAAAAAATACAACTTCAAAAACTTGCCATGCCTCTTACTAAATACCTTGGAATGTCTACTTTCCAAAAAGGGGTCATTGTACTTTCCTGGCTTCTTAGTGTTTCAAGAAATGAGATAGGCCGTAAGTACATCAGGTGTGATCAATTTTCAGTGATTGTCACCATAGCTTGTAGACTCTAGTAGGGCCGGTTCACACAGAAACGACTTGCGCTCCGACTTGTGTAGCCCCAAGTCGCTTGACATCTGAAATCCCATTGAAGTGAATGGGAGCCGTCTTAATGTACACTACTGAAGTTGCTCCGACTTGAAAAAAGGTTCACATACTACTTCAATACAACTTCTATCCCACTTGTGCCCATAGAATTCAATGGAAGTCGCCTCCAAGTCAGATCCCCCATCTATATTGAAGTGACTCTACAGGAAAAAGAAAAGCAACCCCCTCCCTCCCTCCTCTGATTGGCCACAGGCAAAGTCGCCTAGCATGGAGTTGCGTTGTAAGTCGCCCAAAGTCACGCTGAAGTTGCCTTGAAGTTGTGTTTAAAATCACCTAGCAAAGTCGCGCCGAAGACAGATCGCCCCTGTGTGAATGCGGGCTTACTTTCACAAAGACCAAATAATATACACTGATTTTGTTATTTTTTTACCAAAGATATGTAGCAGCATAAATTTTGGCCAAAATTTATGAAGAAAAATTACTAATTTGCTAAATTTTATAACAGAAACTAAGAAAAATGCATTTTATTTTACAAAATTTTCGGTCTTTTTTCATTCATAATGCAAAAAATAAAAACCCAGCGGTGATTAAATACCACCAAAAAAAAACTCTGTGTGAAAAAAAGGACAAACATTTCATATGGGTACAGTGTAGTATAACTGAGTAATTGTCATTCAAAATGTGAGAGCACTGAAAGCTAAAAATTGGTCTGGTTAAGGGGTTTTAAGTGCCCAGTGGTCAAGTGGTTAAATAGCACCAAAAGAAAGATCTATTGGTGTGAACAAAATGATAAAAAAATGTAATTTGGGTACAGTGTAGCATGGCCACGCAATTGTCATTCAAAAGTGCGACAGTGCTGAAAGCTGAAAATTAGTCTGGGCAGGAAGGGGGTAAAAGTGCCCGTATTTAAGTACTTAAAGTGAATCTGACCTAGTGGGGTTTTGCAAGTACCAATGTTTAAAATCAATTATCTACATCTCAGCATGGCACCACAAATCCTTGGCCCAGGCTGTATATGGAGTTGAGAATAAAGTGGTTGTAAACCACAGACATGAAATATGAACAAAGCATATCGTTATATACTGTGCACTTGTCTCCATCCAAAGCACTGAATGTAATTTCTCTCTGCTGCCTTGCTCCTCGTTATCTGCAGTCACTTCTAACAGCTCTTCCCAACTCCAAGAGATAACTGGTGGCAGGGGGGGGGGGGGACTCCAGCACACAGCCTGTGATTGACAGCCACAGCTAGGCATGTTACATCTGTACTGTGAGGAGGGGTGTGGGTCTCTTCTCTTCAATCAGGGCTCAGAGCTCTCCTTACTGAGCTCTGCATTGTGAGATTTCAGATCCACACCCCCTGCTTTTCAGAGCTGAGAGATGTTGTGTAAAATGTGTGTTTTGGAAAACTGTACAGAAAAGGAACGCTGGATCAATTAACAGCTTCAAATATACATTTTGTGAATTAAATAAATGGGACAGGACTTTGTTTTAATGTTATCACCATGGTTTTATGAAATCTGGATTCTTATTTAATTTTAATGAATTATGGATAATAAATGTTTGCCTTAAAAATCCCGCCAGTTGTTGTCTCCTTATTGCAGACTTACAGTGGTGGTCAGAATGTCACCCTAAGGCCTCATACACACGAACATTTCTTAAAAAATAAAAAAAAACGTCGGGCCCGACGTCAAGGAAAAAAAAATCGTTGTTTTTCGGCGTTATGCATCGGCGTTAGTGAGCGTCAGCGTCAATAGGCGTTTTTTTTTTAAAAAAATCATCCCTCTGCTATTTTTCAACCTAAAAACGTTGGCCTCAAAAAACGCCGGTACAATATTAGTTGGCGTTTGTTGGCGATTTGTGGCATCAGCGTCAAAAAATGCCAAAACATTACAGCCTCAGAACGCGCTGGCCGTGGGTTCTAGTTTCAGCTCACTAACGCCGACGCCATCTACAGCTCAAAAACGTTGGCGTTTTTATGGGGCCATTGACTAACATGGAGAGCTGCAAAAAACGCCAGAAAACGCCGGCATCAAAAAACGTCCGTGTGTATGAGGCCTTATAGAAAGATAAAAAAGATCATTGGTGTTGGGTAGCTGGAATTGGCATTGGAAGTATGCAAGCACCATCAAATGCAAGGTCAACCAGCCATTAGTCGAGGAACCCTGGTTGAAAATGGCTGCTCTACATGTTTTGTGGTACATAGCCAATTCTATCAGCAGTGCCAGGACAAGGTCATCCAGCACCCAGGCCAAACATACCAAACTACGAGCCCCCCCCCCCCCCAACTCCCTTAGGCATAGGGTCAGGGTGCCCCCATCAATAAACCATTACACCCAGAGCAGCCATCCCCCCACCCAACCCTTGTCCCAGCCCTGTCTATGGGAACTCCTTGTAAGGATTGCAGTGGTGCGCAAATTTCAGTTTGACCTTGCCCTAGTGTCAATTACTAATTTACACATAGTTGACTAGATTGACTAGTTCTAATTAAAGTGGTTGTAAAGGCAGAAGGTGTTTTTTTTATCTTAATGCACAGTAGAATGCATTAATCCCGGCTGCCCGGGATTCCCCTCCTTTTTGGTTAAGACAGCAGCACGGCGCCATTGGGTTCCACTGCTGTCAAAGTCAGTCAGCCAATGAGTAGAGAAAGGGGACAGGGCTGGGCCGCGGCTCCATGTCTGAATGGACACATGGGAGCTGTGGTTCGGCTCAGGTATCCCCATAGCAAGCTGCTTACTTTGGGGGCACTCAACAGGGGGAGGGGCAAGGAGCTCCCGCCAGGGACCCGAGAAGAGGAGGATCGAGGCTGCTCTGTGCAAAACCATTACACAGAGCAGGTAAGTATAACATATTTGTTATTTTTCAAAAAAAAAAAAAAAAAAAAAAAACAGATTTTACAATCACTTTAAGGGAAAAAAAAAACAAAACAATCTGTGATCATAGAAAGTTAAGAGGTACACCATACTTACAGCCCAGCTATTGGCAGATTAGTTACAAAATTATGCTACCTACTGATTATTTGGGTGTGCCTGGGCACCTTTATATACAGATCTAAAATGTTCTATTGTAACTCTGTCAATCTGCAATACAAAATATATGCTCACACCAGATTTTAACCACTTGCCGAACGCCCGCCGCAGCGACAAAGTGGCTCGTTATCGCATACCGCCGTCACCTGACGGCGGCCGCGATAACTAGTATTGTGAGCACATGCGCGCAGCCGGAGGAGCCCTCGCTGTGTTCCGGGGGGCCAGGGAGCGGATAGGGCGGACTCGATCTCCGCTGGCTACCCGCGATGCCCCCCCTCCGCAATGAGAGAACAGAGGTCCGTGTATGTAAACACTGATCTCCGCTCTGACAGAGGGGGAAGGGATGTTATCACAGGCTCACTGTATATGGAAGCCGTGATCTCTCCCCTCCCCCTGCCAGCCCAGCCCCCATAGAATTAGAACACACTGAGGGAAAACAGTTAACACTTAGAGCGCCCCCTCCAGGTTAACCCTTTCACTTCCAATGGCATTTACACAGTAATAAATGCATTTTCATAGCACTGATCGCTGTATAAATGCCAATGGTCCCAAAGAAGTGTCAAAATGGTCCGACATGTCCGCCGCAATATCGCAGTACCGCTAAAAATCGCAGATCGCCGCGATTACTAGTAAAAAATAAAAAAATAAATGAAAACCCCAGGAATGAATTCTCAGCATTCTTAAACGCGGCAACTTTTGCGCAAACCAATCAATAAACGCCAATTGTGATTTTTTTTTTTTTGCCAAAAATATGAGGAATAATATAAACCGGCCAAAACCAATGTTTTTTTTTCCTCTTGGATTTGTATTTTAGCAAAAAGTAACAAAAATTGTTTTTTCTTTTTACAAAATTGTCGCTCTTTTTTTGTTTATAGCGACGATCAGAAATGATGAGGGGATCAAATGCCACCAAAAGAAAGCTCTATTTGTGGGGAAAAAAGGACGCAAATTTTGTTTGGGTACAATGTCGCACGAACGCGCAATTGTCAGTTAAAGCGACGCAGTGCCGAATCGCAAAAAGGGCTCTGGTCCTACAGTGGGAAATCCTTCCGGGGCTGAAGTGGTTAAATTTCAAAACACTAATAGAAAACCACCGTAAACTAGGGGAGTAGTAAAGACTAGCAGCGATATTTGTTTTTTTCTCGCTGTTAAAACATTTTTCTTTTTTGTTAAAAACAATGAAAAACGATTTTATGTTTAGGTTCTCCTTTTTTTTTGTAACCAAAACCGGCCAAATATAATAAGGAGTATAAAAACCGTTTTTTTTTTTTTAGTGTTAACCGCAAATAACTAACCAAACGCGTTTTCAACGGCGCAAATTCTTACGACTCTTAAGTAAGGACCCCAAAAGTAA
>BLSH010521336.1:298130-309374 GCA_018402905.1 Glandirana rugosa
AGACCGTTCACGCGTGCGCGGGGTCCCGGCTCTTCTCCTTAGTGCATGTCCATGTACTAAAACATGAAAATCACCTCAAGGTGTGACAATTTTCAGTCGTCGATGGTTTTCCCATCGACGACTGAAAATTGTTAGCCGGTGAGTGGACAGGGAGCGAGGTCGCTACGCCGGCGGACTCCCGAGTGAGGAGAGGGGGAGTGGAGCCGCCGCGGCCGTAATGTTCACACCCGCGGGCCGAAACCGAAGTTTCGGCCCACGAGTGACACGTACACGCTCAGCGCGACGCCGAACACTTACCGAGCCGCATAGAAGACCCTGGACACTGCACAGGGTCTTCTAGCGGCTCTCCCTCCCCCCTTCCACTTGAAGGAAGAGACTCGGCGCCGCGGATGGAAAACAACCAGAATTCTTCAGTGAAACACAAACAGACACAGGTACACGATTCACTTTTTGGTAGCTGCTGACTTTTAACAGTGTGGAACTCCACTAAAAGTACAAAATCATGTACCTGTACGTGATTCCTCTTCTCGGCCCTGGGGCGCGTGCGCACTTGCCAGAGGCCAGCTCCCATTGTGATCAGTCACAGGGGGAGCCAATCAGCGGGTCTGGCAGCCGTGATGGCCACAGAGACCTGTTGATTGTTCACAAGAGAGGCAAATTGGCGGTCTGCCTATGTAAACATTGTATTAGTGTCACTGGTCTCCAAAAAGTGTTACTTAGTGTCAGATTTGTCCGCCACAATGTCGCAGTCCCGCTAATAATATCGGATTGCCATCATTATTAGTAAAAACATAAAAAAAAAATAAAAAGTCCATAAACCTATCCCATAGTTTGTAGATGCTATAACTTTTGTGCAAACCAATCAATATACAGTAATTGTTTTTTTTTTTTTTTACCAAAAATATGTAGCAGAATACATATTGGCCTAAATGAATGAAGAAATGTGATTTTTTTTTTTTTTTACATTTCTTTATTGGATGTGTTTTATAGCAGAAAGTAAAAAATATTGCTTTTTTTTTTTCCAAAATTGTCGGCCTTTTTTTGTTTATAGCGCAAAAAGTAAAAACCGTAGTGGTGATCAAATACCACCAAAAGAAAGCTCTATTTGTGGGGGGAAAGGGCAACACTTTTATTTGGGTACAACGTCCCATGACCGTGCAATTGTCAGTTAAAATAACAGTGCCGTATTGCAAAAAATGGCCTGGTCCTGAAGGGTGGTAAATCTTCCGAAAGTGAAGTGGTTAAGGAAAGAAAAGCCAAATGAAGCAGATGCAGCAACGTGCTATAGCCCACAATGCTGCTAGAAGTATAATGAATGACTTAGAAGATACAGCTGAGTGATTCACTGAAGTGAACGGCTTATTAACGATCTTCTGACATGCAACAATAGATAACGTTTTCATTCCAACACAACTTATCAACATCTGATTTGTTTTAGGTTTATAGCCACATATTTATCAAAGGCAACAAGAATGAGTGAAACCTGCAAGGGATCAGCATGCTTACTAAGGAACCAAATGTGACCAGAAACCATGTATGTGAAGGAGAAATTCAAAGATAAGTCTACCAGAAACTCACAAACCACTTTACGATGAATGCTGACCATCTATTTGCCTTGATCACAAGTCTCTTTTTATTTTTTGTTTTGAAAAGGTTTGGGGAAATTAAATAGTTCTCATTAAGAGACTGTTCACTCATTTTCCATTTTTTTCGTTTATTTTTTCAGTATTGGTAATTACTTATAGTTTGATTTTCATTGCACTTTAATTCAACTATCTTAAAGTATGTTGCACAGAGTTTGTATTATGCACTAGCACTTTATAGATATTGTACACTGAATTGGTTTGACACACATATATGTATAGATGTAAATGTAGAATGGTTGGGTTATACACATGGTATAATTTGAATTATTCACTATTTTAGATTGTAGGATTTGTCTGTATGCGGATTAGCGCTATTCTTATTTTATACAACTCAATATTGAACTCTACAGACTAAGACTGGGATGCCATTAAAGTTCATATACGTGTAAAGGCGGGTGTCCCAATACTTTTGGTAACATAGTGTATATACGATTTATGTGAATTAATTATGGCAAGTAACACTTCTCGGTTTAATATCATGTTGAATCAAAAAGTTGCTTCTATCTACTGGAAAATGCACTTGGAAAAATATTTGCTCATGTTTAATTTCCTTCCTTTTTTTTATAAACATACTAAATAACAAAAATGTTGCTTACGGCCCAGATTGGAGAGGTAAATCCAAGGATTGCAGCTTGTGTTCCTTCTCCTACATAAGGAATGACATTTTCCCCAAGGCGAGTATCCCGGAAGATAGCTCTTAAAATATTTAAAGCGTGGACCTAAGAGGATAAAAAAAAAATAATTATGGTGGTAATAAGTTATCTTGTGTTCTCAATGCAGTCTTTGGGGATAATGATAGCACAGGATTTCCAAGTAAGAAATCCAACTTGGTATTAGGAGAAGGGCATGGGTGCCACTGCTGTCCTTCTCCTGAAAAGTATAGCTACTTGGGAGTTCATGTTGATCCTGTGGCTTCAACACTTTTTTCACATGGTGTTCTGACTTTACTGACTCCATACTTGTTTCTGGCTCACTAAAGCCAGAGAATCTGTAGGACATTAAGGCAGTCAGAATTTTCAGAGGGAGAGGTCAGCAGTGGCTGCTTCCATATTTCTCTAATGACAGGTTGCTTCCTATGGAAATGTTGCATATTTGTAGGACGCAACCATGCAGTACAAACCCGCTTGCTCAGTTTTATAAGCGATTTATAGAAAACCACCAATCTTTCCTTTTCCTGGGAATACGTTTAAAAAAAACAGTAGGGGAGGTGTCTTTGTCATGCAGCAGGTCCAGGAAGGATGCAGGGTACTCATATTATTGTCACTGAGTGGTATGGATACAATCAAGGCCTGCCTGGAGAAACAAAACGGGGTAAAAAAGATAGAGGTAGGCAGGGTACCACACTGTTTTGTTTTATTGTTAAACAAACTTTTTAAAATGTCACACAAACAAAGTTCCATTTGCCGCCGCACGCCACGATTGCGCTGAAAAAAAGGAGTGCATGCACTACTCTTTTTCAGTGCACCGTGCCTGCACACCACCGCAATGCAGTGGTGTAAATCAGGCACACAGGAGAAAAAGCATTTTGCCTTGTCATGCGGTGGGACTGCGCTGGAATAACCGCCCAACGCAGTCCCACCGCATCTGATGTGAATAAAGCTGAAAAATAGTGAAACACCCCATAAACCTTTTATGTATTAATCTGAAACAATTAATATATTTTGAAATGCTGCCTGCAATAATACCCAACATATGTTTTTATTAGCTTCATATAATCCCCTGTTGACCAGGCCTGGGAGAGGGAAGGTAAGCACTCAGGCTCAATGCCCTGGTGCCAAATCTGTGCCCCGTTGGGCGACATACCGCCCTTTGGCATTTTTGTGAGGCCCTTGGGGCCACTTTGACACTAATCTGTGTTTACTTATTGCCGTGTTATAGCAGTGGTTTCTGAGAGCCTTGTGTAATATGGTCTCCAGACTATGTGTCCTGAAGTTTGTCCCCAGTCTTCAACAACTTCAACAGCAAGTTCACAGTGTCCTCCTGGGCATCTATTGTATTATGTCCACAGTCTCTGACTATCATGTTTGCATTCTCTGACCATCTCTTGTATCATGTCCACGATCTCTGACCATTTCTTGTATCATGTCCACAAACTCTGACCATCTCTTGTATCATGTCCAGAGTCTCTGACCATCTCTTGTATCAGGTCCACAATCTCAGAACATCTCTTGTATGATATCTACAATCTCTGACCATCTCTTGTATCATGTCCACAATCTCCGACTATCTCTTGTATCATGTCCACAATCTCTGACCATCTTTTTATCGTGTCCACAATTTCTAGCCATCCCTTGTATCATGTCCACAGTCTCTGACCATCTCTTGTATCATGTCCGCGATCTATGACCATCTCTTGTATCATGTCCCCAATCTCTGACCATCTCTTGTATCATGTCCACAATCTCTGACCATCTCTTATATCATGTACACAATCTCAGACTATCTCTTGTATCATGTCCACAATCTCTGACCATCTCTTTATCGTGTCCACAATTTCTAGCCATCCCTTGTATCATGTCCACAGTCTCTGACCATCTCTTGTATCATGTCCACAGTCTCTGACCATCTCCTGTATTATGTCCACAGTCTCTGACCATCTCTTGTATCATGTCTCCGATTGTGAATATTCACTAAATTTTATGTGGGCCCTTTGTTGATGCTGGGGTCTGCACTTGAGCCCATCCATATCAAGAACGTTAATCACTACTGCTCTATGCATTGCACAGCACGGTCAGCCTAACACTAGGATCTTGAAGACTTAAAAATAGAAACATATTTGTAATTAATATAATTGAGACCCTGAAGTTATAATTGAAAGAAACACATTACGTTTCCCTCTAGACATCTGAAGAATTAATATGTTAAAGATATAAGTAAGAACAAACAAATGCTCTGCGTACGCAAGGAACCTTGCATAACAGCAACTGTTTTTGGTTAAAAGCACATATGCGCATCTTTTCCTGCTTAAATCATAGCTTGGATCCCAGCCATATAGCTTGTTAATAAATAATAGCTCACCTTCAACTCATAATCTATTACTGCCTTATTAGGAGCAACCTCATCATTACCTAACATACCACTTCACCTGCGAGCATAAAATATACATTAATTTTATTAACATAAATCAGTCTCGCATCCCAAAAGTGCTGTCAGACACATTAAAAGTCAAACCAAAGTGCCTCGGGTGGTTCTGGGAATTCTCCCGGGCTTCCTTGTTAAAAAACAAAAAACAAAAAGAGAGAGAGAAAAAAAATAAAACATGTGACATAGATATTTATCTAGATCTTAAACAAGTCTCAATAGAGGATTGTGCCGCCAAAAAGGAAAAAAAAAAAAAAAAAAGAGAGCTGGAAAAGAATATAACAGATGTAGAAGTAAATGATCAAACATGCTCAGAGCCATACATACACACACGAGTATATACATCAGAAAGCTTTGGAATCTCAGTGATAAAAGTCTGAAATATATTTTAGCTTTGGCTGTGGTCCACAGAAATGGAGATCTTGCTTCAAGATGCTTGTATAGATTAGCATGATAATGAGTCTGTGCGTTCCACTTTGCAGTGTATGGGGACAGTCAAATGGAATTACAGATTTCCTTTATACAAAAGAGCAATGATTAAGTTTAAACTTTCAAAATTTGCCTGAACTGAAGCTAAAGTAGAACTACAGGCAAATCTTTTTTTTTTCCTTTTTGGATAGAGTAATGGAGGGTCAGATTTTTTTTTTGCCATCTTTGTCCAATTACAGAGATTTCCCTTCACTTCCTGTCCCATAGCCAAACAGGAAGTGAGAAGAAATCCCTGAAAATTAAGAGAATTCCTTGGTGACCACCAGGTCACCAGAACTACTCTTCCCATTGGAACTGTCATGCCTTCTGGCAAATTCAGCTTGCATTCTGTTAATGTTTAGATTGTGTTATGCTGCCACCTTGTGACTGTTATTGGTATGCATTCCTAATTCCAGTATTTTGTTTATGTAATCATCCCACAATGCATTGCACTTTAGTTTAAGGGTTAGCAGCCATTCTAGAGTGTACACATGTATGGACGGATCCTGTTTCAATCAGCTGCCATCCTCTGCCTAGCAAGGTGTTTTCTTGGCAGTATCCTTAACCCGGCATCCATTGTAAGTAGTTACATGTAATTTGCCATGTATTGATTGCACATGTCATTGTAATATGTCATTGCAGGTATGCATGTATTCATTGTACCTCATTTCTTTCTTCCTGCAGTTTTACTCTACTCTTTCTTTATACTTCCTATCTGTTATGCAATAAAAGTTAAAAAAGGACTCAACGCTCCGCAAATAGAGAGGGTGAACCTCCCTAACAGGGGCACTCGGGACAAGGTTTAGGAGTGTCCATGGGAATGTTTGTCCATTCTTCCAGAAGCACATTTGTGAGGTCAGGCACTGATGTTGGATGAGAAGGCCTGGCTCGCAGTCTCCGCTCAAATTCATCCCAAAGGTGTTCTATTGGGTTGAGGCCAGGGCTGTACGCAGGCCAGTCAAGTTCCTCCACCCCAAACTTGCTCATCCATGTCCTTATGTACCTTGCTTTGTGCACCGGTGTGCAGTCATGTTGGAACAGGAAGGGCCATCCCCAAACTGTTCGCACAAAGTTGGGAGCATGAAATTGTCCAAAATGTCTTGGTATGATGACGCCTTAAGAGTTCCCTTCACTGGAACTAAGGGGCCAAGCCCGACCCCTGAAAAACAACCCCACACCATAATCCCCGCTGCACCAAATGATTTGGACTAGTGCAAAAAGAAAGATCCATAAAGACATGGATGAGCGAATTTGGGGTGGAGGAACTTGACTGGCCTGAGTCCTGACCTCAACCCGATAGAACACGATTGGGATGAATTAGAGCAGAGACCGCAACCCAGGCCTTCTCATTAACATCAGTGCCTGACCTCACAAATGCGCTTCTGAAAGAATGATCAAACATTCCCATAGACACACTCAGTGGCGAACTGTGCATTGTGGGCGCACGGGTGCCACCCCCCTATCCATGCACCCGGCCCCTTTCAGGACGCCGGACGCATGAATTACTATGGCGGGCACAGGCGAGGTGTGTATTTTGAAGCACCTGATTAGAGCCAGAGGCTCTAACAATTTTCGAAATAGGGTGGGCTTGGGGCGCAGAGCACTGTTTCCCGATCACACCCTGTTGTGCGTCCATAGTGAATGAATTTTCGCTATTTTCACACTAATGTACCCTCATCTGTAATGCTGGGTTATATACCCTATCTGTAATGCTGAGCTACATACCTTATCTGTAATGTGGAGCTATATTCCCTATCTGTAATGCTGATCTATATACCCTATCTGTAAAGCTGAGCTATATACCCCATCTGTAATGCTGAGCTATATACCCTATCTGTAATGCTGAGCTATATACCCTATCTGTAATGCTGGGCTATATGCCCAATATGTAATTCTGGGCTATATGCCCAATATGTAATTCTGGGTGATATACCCTATCTGCAATTCTGGGCTATATACCCTATCTGTAATGCTGGGCTATATACCCTATCTGTAATGCTGGACTATATACACTTTCTGTAATGCTGGGCTTTATACCCTGATCTGTGAGGCTGAGCTATATACTCTGTCCTGTGATGCTGAGCTATATACTCCTGACACTATGGGTGGAAGCAAGTGAAATACAGGGGATGGAGTGGGTGGATTCTATAAGGGGTGGGGCTTATAAGTGGGAGGGGTCAAAAAGGAAGAGCGGGGTCTGGCACCCCCCCATTCTAAAACTTCACCAGCCACCACTGGACACACTCCTTAACCTTGTGGACAACCTTCCCTGAAGAGTTGAAGCTGTTATAGATGCAAAGTGTGGGACAACTCAATATTGAACCCTACGGACTAAGACTGGGATGCCATTAAAGATTATGCGCGTGTAAAGGCCAATAATTTTGGTAATATAGTGTATTTTAACTGAGATCGCAGGATGCCTGGACATTTTTATGAAAAATGTAGGGGCAAACCTTGTGCTGAACAATAACTATAAGCCCATGTGTTCTTCGATTATATTTGATGCGCTTTTTATGCATTTTCTTTTTTATGCATCATGAATTTTGTTTTGACCAATGACAAGTATTTTCTCCTGAGACATCACTGGGTGTTGTCTTCCTTCAGTTACCTGTTTCCTGTGTTTGCCTGGTTAGTTGAGAAGAGGGTATAACATCTCAATCATCAAATACTATACAGACAATTACCTCCTATGCCATATGATGCTTGCTGAGGCTGCACTCTTTGTATTAGTGTTAGGGGAGATCATACAGCAATTGCCTAGTTCTGGCCAGGCAGATGAAGGCCTCAACATGCAAAATTATGTGGCCTTCTCTCCATTTCCAAAAAAAAAAATATGCAGTACTTTCAAACGCAGACAGATGAAAATTGCATAGATGTAAACAGGTACCATAGGAAAAGATAAGTGAAAACATACAGGTTCATCTCATAAAACTAGAATAGCATCGAAAAGTTAATTTATTTCAGTAATTCAATTCAAAAAGTGAAACTCATTTATTATATAGATTTGTAACACTGATATATTTCAAGCATTTCTTTCTTTTAATTTTGATGATTATGGTTTAGAGCTGGTGAAAACCCAAAATACAGTATCTCAGAAAATTTGAATACATAAGACCAATAAAAAAAAAAAAAAAGGATTTTTAATACAGAAAAATGTTGGCTTACTGAAAAGTCTGTCCATGTACAGTATAGGATGCACTCAATACTTGTTTGGGGCTCCTCTTGCATGAATTACTGCATCAATGCGGCGTGGCATGGAGGTGATCAGCCTGTGGCACTGCTGAGATGTTATGGAAGCCCAGGTTGCTTTGATAGCGGCCTTCAGCTCGTCTGCATTGTTGGGTCTGGTGCGTCTCATCTTCCTCTTGACAATACCCTACAGATTCTCCATGGGGTTTACATCGGGCGAGTTTGCTGGCCAATCAAGCACAGTATTAAAAATCCTTTTTTTTTAATTTATTGGTCTTCTGTAATATTCTAATTTTCTGAGATACTGAATTTTGGGTTTTCACCAGCTGTAAGCCATAATCATCAAAATCAAAAGAAATAAATGCTTGAAATCTATCACTCTGTCTGTAATGCATCTATAAAATATATGATTTTCACTTTTTGAATTGAATTACTGAAATAAATGAACTTTTTGATGATAATCTAATTTTATGAGATGCATCTGTGTAAGGTAACCCAGCTCTACTGCTTGATCCAAGACTCTGTACAGGAGACCTGTGCACAGGCTGGGATGTTCTGTCCCCAACACTGTCAGTTCATAATGAAAAATTCCGGCAACTCGGTATACTCTATTACAACTTTATTTGCTACATGCAAATAGACACAGTGTACAAAATACTAACATGTTTTGGATAATACAGCCTTCCTCATAGCATGATTTAAGGAAGGCTGTATTAGCCAAAGCGTTTTAGCATTTTGTACACTGTTGGGTTGATTTACTAGAACTGGAGAGTGCAAAATCTGGTGCAGCTCCGCATAGAAACCAAATGGCTTCCATTTTGTTTTGTTTTTTGAAAGCTTAAATGAACAAACTGAAGTTACAAGCTGACTACCATACACCACATACTCTTTAGTTTTAGTATCAACTCCTGTGTCTTTTTGCATGTAGCAAATGGAGTTCTAATAGAAGAGTATATTGAGTTGTCAGTATTTTTCACTATGGACCAAAGCAAAAGATGCTATTCCTTTTTTTCGTGCTATTTCGCACAACACATGAAAACTCAGTCAACTGTAACTGAACTGAAATCAGTTGCAAACCATGGCAATTAAAAAAAAAAAACTTTCCCCTGTAAGGCAATTGCATAATGTGCTAGCATGCATTGCATGCTAGCACATTATGAAATACCTTCGAACTAAGCCCTCCAGTGGTGCGATGTCACCACTGACAGGGCTTCCATCTTCCCTCGGTCTTCCTTCCGAGTTTGTGGGCTCCAGGTTTATGAGTGGCCACGATGATGCACGACCTCGGCTCTGGCACGGAGCTCTGAAGGTCAGGCACGGTATACCAGACCTGCAGAGCACATGCGCCAGTGACGTCCCCGGCTGCATCCAGTGTGAATATCTCTTAATAGTGCAAGTTTAGGAGACATTCATTTTACCTACACGTAAGATTTATTATAGGCTTACATGTAGGTAAAAATCACAAAGCTGACTTTATCCTCACTTGAAGAAGTGAACTGGAAGAGCTACAAAAAATCTTCAACATACTAGAACAAGTCCAGTTGAAAATGACTAACTACTACCAGCTATAAACAAATCCATGTTCACATCAGCAAAATCTGTCTCTGCATTGCTTGGTCAGTACATAGCCGGCACAGCATTTACAATCTGATGCCTCAATCTGCTTCTCTCCATGTGTAGGCCTGGTGGTGCACAGTAAGACTTTGGTAAATTGAAAAGTTACCAAAAGATTAGGAATTTTTAACCCGGGGTATCAATTACCCCTTAAGGGTTCGGGAACCAAATGATGGGAGCATGAGATTGGATCTCTTAATCGTTTTCAAAACATTCAAACCAAATGCTCTGTATTTTTGAACTTGAAATCAAATTGGAAAAATTTACATGATCAGTCATATGACATGCAGCATTGTCAGTAACTGTACTTGGATTCCAAGCTTTGGAGCAGCAAAAAAATTCACTAGAGCTAGTTTGTGTATCAGTGATTTGCAGTTTTCAATAAATACATAAAATAAAAGCCTTATGAGTTTCTTTGAGCTGTTCCTAGCTTTCCATTTGTAAAGATAAGCTAAGCTATTCACAACTGTTAAAGTCATACTGGTGCCTAATAGGAATGGCGATGATGATTTCAATAGTCTGGTGAATGGGGTATGGGGACATACTGGGCAATCCAATGGGAGTTTGTAATCTGAAAAAGGCTACTCTTGATTTAGGCTGTCAGACAGGGAATTCTACCACTATGATGGACCTCTGCAGGAAGTTCACTGCTTCCTCTCAGTGACCATGGGTTCTCCTCTAAAGGATTCTGAAAGGAAATTTGAACCCAAAGGCGCTTGTGTGCAGTGTTGCCCACTGTCAGTTTTTAACACCAAAGTAAAAAACAGCAATATTGTCTTTGTTGAAATTGGTAAAAAACAGGACCAGCCTGGGTTACTATAAAAAAGTAGAAAGTTTATTGAAGACTTACATATAAAACCATGGCAGGCTTGGGAAGCAGCCGGGATGCTTGTTGCTATACAGGCTGGTTGACAGTCCCCCCTGGTGGAACCGGAGGTTTCCCTGGGCTATAGTGATGCGTGATCCGGAAGGAGATCGAGCCACAGTGTCCTCACAGAGCCACTGGAGATGGTGTAGGCTGTGCAATGGAAAATATACATTCAGAAGTTATTTGAAAGATGAAAAAATATCATTGGGTCCGACCAGGACAAAAAATGGTTAAAGTTGTTTCTGTTATAACGACAAAAAATGAAACCACAATTTTTGACTGTCACCCGTTGTGACGTGTGTTCGCGGAAACCCAAGTTTAAAGGAAAGTCTTAGGAAATCTCCTCTTGGGTACCAGTGACTCTCCTTCGTCACTTGA
>BLSH010521336.1:309384-382142 GCA_018402905.1 Glandirana rugosa
TAACTCCAGTGGCTCTGTGAGGACACTGTGGCTCGATCTCCTTCCGGATCACGCATCACTATAGCCCAGGGAAACCTCCGGTTCCACCAGGGAGGACTGTCAACCAGCCTGTATAGCAACGAGCATCCCGGCACCTTCCCAAGCCTGCCATGGTTTTATATGTAAGTCTTCAATAAACTTTCTACTTTTTTATAGTAACCCAGGCTGGTCCTGTTTTTTACCAATTTCAACAAAGACAATATTGCTGTTTTTTACTTTGGTGTTAAAAACTGACAGTGGGCAACACTGCACACAAGCGCCTTTGGGTTCAAATTTCCTTTTATTTTTTGTACTCCCACCCCGGAGCTGAACCTAGGCTGCAAGGTACCTGCAGCAAGTCACTCAGTCCCCTGTGTGTCCACAATTCACAATATATGATCAGCGCCTAATCCTTTTTCATTTTCTAAAGGATTCTGGCAGAGTAATTGTCTGATGTTATTCCATTTTGGCTGCAAAAGTGGAAATACTTTAAGGTGCCAACAGGCAAGAATGATCCAAACACCATACAATTGAAATCAAACAGCCCAACAATCATCCTAAAAGTTCTGCAGAAGCATGCAACAAAAAGTAATCACTTGGCAAAACTAAACTCTATACCGTTCAAACGACTCCCCCAAAAACGCATTTTCCTATAGAGAGGTAAAGGGGAGGGGCACAACAGGTGCAATGTGCAGGTGGGAAGTAGGAGCAATGTGCCCTGAAAATTCCATACCAGATGATAGCCTCTTACTCTAAGAAAGTTTGGGCAGAGGTTGTTGGCCATTGCCAGGGCAGCCTAGAAAATTAAAAACATCTAGCAATGGGTCACAAAATATCAATGTGGGCTAAAGTGACATTTGTAGTTCTTTACGAGTTCCTAAGTTGCTGCTAAAAAAGAGTAATAAACTTTATTCCTTGTGTTTTGACAGGACTATGAAAACAATCATGGTGGCCGTTTTAATACTTCTCTACAAAATGTATCAACGCATCAAAAAACAAGATGAATACACAGCGCATTAGAACTGGTTCTGTCCAGCTAATGCAGGGTTTTAGCTGGATCCTATTAAACTAAAAGTGATGTCATACTGTAGAAAATCACACAAGCCAGAAATTACACTACACCCTCTGTGGACCACATCCGGACTAGGCCCTGCCAGTTGGATGGCGTTGCTGTAAAAATTAATATTTCTGTCATTCCTGGACCTGATGCATTGACTTGAAGGACAGGGTTTCCTGTTGCTCTGTGATTTTGCATTGGATTGTCAGTAACTGTGGTAAAAGCTGTAAAGTTACATATAATGTCGTTTGTTGAAAGAGGTCTGCTGTGGCTGCTTAGCCTGTGTAATATCACTGTCACCTGTGGGATTGTGCTGTTATTTCCAGACAGGTCACCCAAAGGCATAGCCAAGTTTATTAATTCTTTCATAGTCATCTTCAAGAGACAAGCTTTACTGTTCTTGGGTTCTGATGCCAAGAGAGCCTGCGGAGAGAGAGAAAAAGAAAAAGTAGAGTATTATCTGTGCAGTCTTAATTGGTGCAATTATTTAAAGGATTCTAAATTAAAGAATTAATTACATTATTTGAAGAATTACAGTACATAAGAAACCATATTAAGTCCATAGTTAGAAGCACCATTTGCTCCTAAAATCTACTTTTCAGCGTGGCTAGTTCTTGGTTCTGTAGCTGTCCCATATTCCATTGGTTCTCAACCTCAGTCCTCAAGTACCCCCAACAGGCCAAGCTTTCAGGTTTCCCTTCATCTTGCACAGGTGCTTTAAATCAGAGTCAATGGCTTGGTATTTTGGACAGCTATTTTATCTAAAGCCTCGTACACAAAATGCAATTGTTGTACGACCGCACATCCAACTTTTCCCAAAATCGTCTGTCAGTGATTTTGTCTAGCATACTGACGGTAGTCAAATTATCGGTCGACAAAGCTGAACGTAGTGACGTGCTACGCGCGTATGAAGAGGAATTCAGGTGAATGTGAATTGTGAATTACAGACACAGGTTTACACGACCGAAGGCTTCCTGGATTCCAAGCATGAGTGTTTGCACTTCCAACTTTTGTTTGTCCAACTTCTGTACACACAATTGGACGGCGCCTTGTCAGCAGACAAAAGTTTTCTAGTCGGCTCATACAACTTCTGTTGGACGATAATTCAAAATCGGCTGTCGAATGGAGCATACTAACGGTTGGATTATTGTATAACAGGCTGCCGTATGACATTTTTTGGCCAATAATTGTACCGTGTGTATGGGCCATAAGAGAAATTCCCTAAACATGGCCTGTTGGGGGTACTTGAGGACCACTGTCATATTTTATGGATTTCAAAACTAATGGATTTTCAAAACCTAATAAATCTCTCTATAGGGTCTCAACATCAAATCTTGACACATGCATGAACATTATGATGACCAACTCCCAGTGCAGGAAACATAAGCTGCAGATAGGAAATGTCAATCAGCCCTGCTTCTCTTCTTTCTCATTTTAGCAGCATGTCTAGGCACTCCTATAATCACTCGAGTGCAGTGGATGGTGGGAATGTAAAGACAACTAAAACATTTATTTTTGCTTTAGAAAGCAATGGAAAATCTCTTCAATGGGGTACAGAGACTGTAAAAAAACATTTTTTTTTTTTTTTTTTTAGTACAGATGGTAAAGTTTAGAGTTTTTGTAAGGTGCCTTCGTTTTCCATGCAACCCCCCATTTCCTCGTCCCTTGTGCTGGGGTCACAGCGGTGTCATTGGGACACAAAGGAGAAATGTACACAATGGGAGCTTAATTCAGGCTGCGTTGCTCATATGGCTTTGGGATCTGGAATTACTTAACGCCTAACTGAACTTTAAAGTGGTTGTAAAGTCAGAAGGTTTTTTTTTATCTTAACGCATTCTATGCATTAAGATAATAAGCCTTCTGTCTGCAGCAACCTGCCCAGCCCCCCCAATACTCACCTGAGCCCGCCTCGATCCAGCGATGTTGCAGTAGTGTCTTGGCTGCCCAGGACTCTCCCCCCTCATTGGCCGAGACAACAGCGCTGCCCCATTGACTCCCACTGCTGTCAAAGTCAGTGAGCCAATGAGGAGAGAGAGGGGGTGGCTCGGGTAGCTTGCTGTGGGGGCACTCAACAGGAGGGAGGGGCCAGAAGAGCCAAAGAGAGACTTGAGAAGAGGAGGATCTGGCCTGCTCTGTGCAAAACCACTGGTAAGTATAACAAGTTTATTCTTTTTAACAAAAAACAAGACTTTAATATCACTTTAAGTTGAAATCAGCTAAATACATTCCAGGAGCATAAAAATAAAGGTGTGCAAAGGCATCCAGCCAATGACCACTTCTTATACAGGCTGCATTTTGTTCAAGGTGTGTAGATCTTGGGCCAAATGCCTTGAGAAAGCATTGAGAAAGGATGTTTATAACTGCTTTGGGCTTTTGAAGTTTTGCAATCAAACCATAATAAATGCCAAGCAAGCCCCTGGATATTATTTCTTCTGAAACTACGAAAATGCAAATAATGGATGGATGGGCACCCGAACCTGAACCTATGAATAAGGTTGCATCCACACCTGTAAATGCACCCTGCTCTGATTAGAAGTGAGAACCCCAGAGGAGTTTCCGACAATTAGCTGCGGGAGGCAGCCCCATTGACAGCAATGGAAGGTTCCCGGCTCCTTTAGCTAATCACGGCCACTCGCATGTAATCTCTCATGCAGCAATCACATGCGAGTGATTGGCCCTGGACACAGGCAGTCTGCTCATGCTTCCTGCTGAATGCAGAGCTGAGGAGTGACATTAATACTGCCTGCCTTAACAAAGGCATAACTAGAACCTTCAGAGCCCCAGTGAAAGAAACCATAAATTTGCCGCCCTGACCACTGAGGCCCTTTCCATCAGTCCTGAGGCCTTTTACTCCTGTCTTTGGTTTAATTTGAGTGCCAAAGACTGCAATGTTAAATCACAAAAGTCGCAAGGAAGCCACACGACTTTGGGGTTGCAGCAGTGTGAACTGAACCTTATAGTGCAGAGGGACCCTTTCATGTGATCTGCAGCAACCCCTTTCCTGCCTTTTGGGGCTAACCGCAGTGGTGGAACACCAGGGTCCAGTCGCAAGTGTAACCTTTGCGACCCTGGTAGTTCCATCACTGCTCCAAAATTTTGCGATACTGTTATGTGACAAACAAAAGAAACTGTATATTAGCGTGCCAATGAAAGCTACTTGTCTCTCAATGGAGACACAGAAAGTAATAAAAAATTGGCAGAAGTTCTAAACCTTCACTTTTCCAATAAAAAAAAAAATCAGGAGTTGGGCTTTAATATAACTAAGGAGCATAACCAACTATATATATTACATTTTGAAAAGTAATTGCATTCCATAATCATTACCTATTTAGTAAATGTAATTCATTTTTCATACTAATGCTGCTTATAATTGGTCACCGTTCATAGACTTCTGAATGGGACAAAGATGGCTTCACATTTGGATAAATATTAGCAATGAATAACAATTCTGCAATAATTATGTAATATTTATATCAATATATTAAAAAAAAAAAAGGAAGAGAAAAACAATATAAAGCCCTAAAAGTCATCTTAAGGGTCTATGTATTTGTATAGGAATGTAAACCGTAAAAATCATATCTGTGGATTTAATACAGTAAAGGATTACGTGACACATTCAGTGTGTAAAACCCTTTAAGATCAGATGTCCATGATTTTCATTTGTTCAAACATCTACATGAACAATAGCGGCTTTGTTTGAGAGTCATTCGATTTATATAAAAAAAAAAAAAAAAAAAAAAAAAAAAGACCTGACTGTAGAGATTGTATGTGAGAGCTCAGATGAGGATGAGCTGACCTATTTCTAGCTTAGCTGCCCTGACTGTACAAGCCAACCACCCTTTCTCTGCTAAAGTTCTATCAACTGCACCACACAAACTGCAACGGTTTTACAACAGAAGTTGTATGTGCAAACTATAAAACTTTGGTAGTACCAACATGCGGTCGTACGACCAGTGTATCGTGTGTACAGAGAAGTAGGTCCAAAAAGTTGTACTGTGCAAAACACGCATGCTCAGAAGTCAGGAACGGCCGGACACTAATTACATGCACCTGAACTTTCTCTTTATACGTTCATAACACGTCACTACGTTAAGCTTGGTCGTACGATCATGTAGTGCATGTCAGTACGCAAGTTACATGAACTAACATATGATTTGGTCCGTTCGGTCCTATGACCCTCGAACCGTGTGTCCGGCTTTAGGCACTGCTGGCTCACTCATGAGATCTGGAATGAGTTTGATGTCACGACTGTGCTAATTACTGCTGTCCAAGCCAGGAGAACAAAGTGATTACTGGAAGCGGCTATAACAGCTGCTAGCTTTAACCACATGTCAAATCCGGCAGGCTGGTTGTACCCAAGTTGATAAATCAATCAACACGGGTGCACTCAGCCTGCCCATACATCTATCTGTCTATGGCCAGTAGAGTTCCACTGGTTTTTAAATTTATTAAAAGTCAGCAGCTATAAAAATGATATCTGCTGACTTTAACCACTTGGCAACCGCCTTGCTTACATAAACGGCGGCAAGTTGGCTCCGCTGCACAGATCGGTGTCTGTAAACGGCGATGCACGCAGCCGCAGTAGAGGGCCGGCCGCATTCTGCGTGAGTGTGGCCGCGGGTCAGGTGGACTCGATGTCCGCCAGCGACCTGTGATTGCCTTCTAGAGAGGAAGAATGGGGAACCGACGATGTAAACACGTTCTGACAGGCGGCATGACAGTGATCTACTGATTCCTGTCATCGGGATCAGTTAGATCGGTTATGCCCCTGCCAGCCCAGCCCCCATACAGTTAGAACAAGTAAAGGTATTGTAGGCGCAACTGAGCATAGCTTAAAGAAGGGGGACTGGGTGTACTTGACAGTCCTGCTAAAACAGTCCAGGCAGATAAAGGTCCAGTAATGCTAAGGGCAGCACCAAGCAAGAAGCAGAATGCACTTCTAAGAGACAGGAAACAAAAACAGGCAAGTGCGCCCCAAAAATGTGTCAAAAATGTCAGTCCCGATAAAAATCGCAGATCGCCGCCATTACTAGTAAATAAATTAAATAAATAGTAAAAACCCCATAAATGAATTCTCATGGTTTGTAAACACAGCAACTTTTGCGCAAACCAATCAATATACGCCAATTGTGATTTTTTTTTTTTTACCGCAAATATGTAGAAGAAAATATATTTCCCAAAACTGATGAATAATACTGTTTTTTTATATTTTTTTGGATATGTATTATAGCAAAAAGTAAAAAAAATAGGATTTTTTGACTGACCGCAAAATCCTTTTCTCGGAGTTCATTGACGGACGTAGCAGCTCTATTCATGACATGTGGGTTATGCCACCTTTCACTAGGAGTGGACTAGGCAGAACACAGTTCAGCTAAAAGCAGACACAGCCCCTCTCAGGGGGCAGTCTTCACTTGGTATAACCCCTCCACCCTGCTAAGCACACTCAGTTCGTAACAAGCAGTACAAACTCAACAAAAGAGGGGTGGGTGCTTCGTCCGTCAATGAAAATGATTTTACGGTAAGTCAAAAAATCCTATTTTCTCTTTCGTTCATTGACGGACGCAGCAGCTCTATTCATGACATGTGGGGACGTCCCAACGCAGTGTCAAAACGAGGGATGGGTAACGCAACAACAAACTGTACCCAACAGAAGAGCTCTCCGTGAGGAGCCAGACGCGCCTCACACCGCCGCCTGCAAAACTTTGCGGCCAAAAGCAGCATCCGAGGATGCTAAAACATCAAATTTGTAAAACTTTGAAAAGGTGTGCACAGAGGTCCAAGTAGCCGCCTTGCACACTTGAGATACTGACGCCTGATGTCGGAAAGCCCAGGAGGTGCTAATCTCCCTGGTAGAGTGAGCCATGACCGGAAAAAGGGGCTCCAGACCCCGAACAGTATATGCTCGGGTCACCGTCTGTCTGATCCAAAGGGAAATAGTGGCCGATGAGGCTGCCAAACCCTTGCGTGGGCCATCCACCGTGACAAAGAGCGCATCTGACCTCCGAAAGGAGGCCGTAGCCGTCAAATACACCCGCAGAGCCCTGACCAAGTCCAGAAAGTGCAAGGCAACCTCCTTGGGGTGAGAAGGGTGCGGGCACAGAGAAGGAAGGACAATGTCCTCATTGATGTGAAAAGAAGAGACCACCTTCGGTAAAAAGGAAGGTGATAGGCGCAAAACCGCCTTATCCCTATGTAGGACCAGATACGGAGACCTAAAGGACAGAGCCGCCAGCTCAGATACCCGCCTGGCGGATGCGATAGCCACCAGGAAAGCCACCTTCTGCGAAAGCAGCTGCAAAAAGATTTCCCTGATATTTTCGAAGGGTGGCTTCTGAAGCACCGAGAGGACCAAGTTAAGGTCCCATGGCGCCAAAGGCGACCGTACCTGGGGGGGCGACATGACGAACCCCTAGTACAAAGGTACGAATCAAGGAATGCGTCGCCAAGGGACACTGAAAAAAGATCGCCAGAGCAGAAACCTGCCCCTTGAGAGTGCTAAACGCCAGCTTGTGGTCCAGGCCTTGTTGAAGGAAGACCAGCACCTGTGCCACCGAAAAAGAACGTGGGTTCCACCCCCTCCCCACTTCGCACCAGGCAATGTAAGCCTTCCAGGTGCGGTGGTATATTTTACGTGAAGTGGACTTACGTGCCTTGAGCATGGTGAGAATCACCGATTCCGAAACCCCGCGATCCCTCAACACTTGGGATTCAATAGCCAGGCCGTTAAAGCCAGCGAGGGTAAAGCAGGGTGCAAGATGGCCCCTGGGAGAGAAGATCCTCGCTAAGAGGAAGGCACCAGTTAACATCCACCACCATCCGCACCACGTCAGCGTACCAGGGACGCCGAGGCCAATCAGGCGCTACCAGAATTGTTGGGATCCCCTCTGCCTCTATTCGGCGCAACAGGCGCGGAAGCAGCTTGAGAGGGGGAAAGGCATAGAGGAGCCGATACCGGGACCACAGAGCCAGGAGGGAGTCCGCAGCGTCTGCCAACGGATCCCTTGTTTTGCTCACGAAGGTCTGCACCTTCCGATTCAGCCGGGACGCTAGCAGGTCCACATCTGGTGTGCTCCACTCTAGACAGATCTGGCGGAACATGTCCGGGTGCAGGGACCACTCTCCCTGATCCAGCCTCTGGCGACTGAGGTAGTCCACATGCCAATTTTCGACGCCCGGAATGTAAACAGCGGAGATTGCTGGCACGTGAAGTTCTGCCCAACTCAGAATGTGAGCCACTTCCAACGCCGCTGCCGAGCTTCTCGTTCCGCCCTGATGATTCACATAAGCCACCGCCGTGGCGTAGTCTGACTGAACTCGGACAGGCCGACCTCGCAACCTCCCCGCCCAGTGGGAGAGGCAAAGCCTGATGGCCGAAGTTCCAGCACATTGATCAGGAGACGAGACTCCTCCGGGGACCAGCGACCCTGGGCCAACGACAGCCCCGGGACCCCTCCCCAGCCGATTAGGCTGGCGTCCATAGTGACCACCGTCCAAGGGATGAAACGACTTCCCCAGCCTCAGGGCCGGGGCCCGCAGCCACCAGCCGAGGGAGGACCGGGTCTGGCGATCCAACCTGATCACCTGATCCAGGGACGAAGGGGACTTGTCCCACCGCTGCTGAATTGCCCGCTGCAGGGACTGGGTATGATTCTGGGCATATGGGGCCGCCTCAAAGGTGGACACCATGAGCCCCAACACCCTCATGCAAAACCTTAGGGAGGACCACCGCTGCGATAGCAGGGCCCGCACCGCCACTTGAGGCATCAGCAGCTTGGCCAGCGGAAGAAACACTTTCGCCTGCGCCGTATCCAAGATCAGGCCCACATACTCCAAACGGCGCGACGGGGTCAGCACAGACTTCGGGAGTTTGATCACCCAGCCAAACTCCCTCAGGGAGCTCAGGGTGATTGCCACGTTGTCCCTCAGAGCCGAGGCCGACTCCGTCCAAAGGAAGAGGTCGTTGAGATATGCCACCACCGCTATGCCCCTCTGCCACAGCAGGGCCAATACTGGAGCCAAGAGCTTGGGGAAGACCCGGGGAGCGGAGGTCAGACCAAATGGGAGGGCCAGAAACTGGTAGTGGAAATCTCCTATCGCAAAGCGCAGGAAGCGCTGGTGCTGAGCGCATATGGGGACGTGCAAGTACGCATCCTTGATGTCCAAGGAAGCCAAGAAGTCTCCCTGGCGAAGCGCCGCCACCACAGAATGGACTGACGCCATTCTGAATTTCTGCGCCCTCACAAAGAGATTGAGCGCCTTCAGGTCCAGGACAGGCCTGACCCCATCCTTCTTTGGAACCACAAAGAGGTTGAAGTAAAACCCGCGGAAAAGTTCCGCGGATGGAACCGGATCACCCCCTTACTGAGCAAGCCTTGCACAGCACCCAACAGGGCCTGCCGTCCCCGGGGGAGCCTCAAATTGGAGGCGAAGAACCTGTCCGGGGGCTGAGTACGGAACTCTATCTTGTACCCATACGAAACCACCTCGTGAACCAAGAGACGTCCCCCCACCCGATCAACGGACGGGGGCAACCCATCATGCGGAGGAGGGCTTCTCCTCCGACTTCTCTGGTTTACATTGCCAGGGACATTTTTGGCCCCCCGCAGCGGCCTTGGTGGGCTGAGAGCCCTTGCCCACCGCACGAAAAAACTTTTTCTGAGTCGAAAAAGAGGGGCCCGGCTTACGTCAGGGCTCCTTACCCAGTCTGGGCTCCGGGAGATAAGTGCTTTTTCCCCCCGTGAGATCTTTAATGATCTCATCCAGGGAAGCCCCAAAAAGCCGACCACCTTGGAAGGGCAGGTCCGCCAGGACCTTCTTTGATGCCTGGTCACCTGACCAGCATTTTAGCCAAAGCAAGCGCCTAATAACGATTGCAAAGGCGGACAGCTTCGACAGCATGGGGGCCATGTCCAGTGCCGCATCGCAGAGATACCCAAGGCCCTGGGCCAGCTGGTCTGCCAGCTGCACTGATTCAGGAGGAACCTGAAGGCCGCCCAAATCCTGGTGCAGAATGGTCGCCCATTCCGCAAGCGCCTGCGCCATCAGCGCCGAGGCCAGTGCCGGTTGCATGGTTGACCCCGCCACAAAGAAAATTGCCTTGGACACCACCTCGGTACACTTATCGGCCGGGTCCTTAAAAGATAGAGATCCCTCCATCGGAATAGTGGTCGCCTTGTTCAGGCGAGCCACCAGCGGGTCCACCAAAGGAGACGCCCACTTCTGTAACAGGGCGCACAGAAAAACGATTGGGCATGGCAAAAGATCTCTGAGGCCGTTGCCATTCCGTATACACAAACTGATCAAAATACGGCAAATACCTTAGGGGCCCAGGCCGGCTTGGGCGGCCCAAAAGCGTACACCACCTCCTGTGCCGCTCCAGCCGGCCCCAGTTTCAGCATCTCACGGACCACTGAAATCAAAGAGCCCACCAGCGCCTTCTCGTGAGCCACGATGGCCCCCGAGGACTCCTCCTCACCATCGGAGGGGTCCCCGAGCTCACCATCCGACAGCTCAAGGGGGGTCCCTGTCACGAGCCGCATTTTTGAGCGTTTATCAGCGTTTTTGGAACGTTAGAGAATTTTTACAGCTGAAAAACGCCTCTCAGAACCCACTAGTCTTGGGGTTTTTTTTACAGCCAAAAAACGCCCCAGCCAAAAACAGTTGATAGCAGCCTATGTGTGCATGAACACATAGGATAACAGTTTATTGACTGTAGGAAAAAACGTCTGAAGCCAAAAACAGCAGCTAATAAAATGTCCAAAAAACATCCAGTGTGTATGAGGCCTAAGGGGGTGAGGGGGGGGGGGGGGTGCTGCACACAGAAGGCTTTTTATCTTAATGCATAGAATGCATTAAGATAAAAAAAACCTTCTGACTTTACAATCCCTTTAAATGCAGCCATCTAACACTTGTATACCTTGCCTATAATAAAAGGAAAGTTAAAATGACTCCCAACACCTAACAGCCTGAAAAAGTTTATTGGTCCCCCCATTATTATCCCAATAGCAAGATGTAAAGAGCAAGTAATAAAATATGGCCTTGTCAAATGTACTCAATGCTATTTAATCCATTTCCAATATTCCACACTGAGCAAATTATTTAAAGTAAAAGTCCACGCTTGCTTCCTTGTCGCCTCTGGAGCAATTGCGGAGACGATGGCAGCAAGACGTTCCTATCTAGGATGATGTTGATTGGGACGACATATGGGATCTTCCTTTTAAGTCCCTAGTTTCGATCCAAGATCATATGGTGCAATTTAAAATTGTACATAGGGCTTATTACACCCCGCATCATAAGATGCACCCGGAGGTATCCCTAGAGTGCTGGTGGTGTAGAGATGCAGTAGGAGATTTCTCACACATTTTCTGGCTTTGGCCCCGGGTTCAGGACTACTGGCATGGAGTCCTAGCCCTGATCAACCTAGTGGCCTCTACATCCATCACTCCTCTATGGAAATATGTTTGTTGGGCTTGGTGGAGACTCTGCAAAAAGGACACTGATAGGGATTCTCCTATTCTATGCCCGTAAGAATATTGCTATGCAGTGGAAGAAACCCACTCCTCCGGCCTTGACACAGTGGAAACCTTTAGTGAATGGCTGCCTCCCTCTTTATAGGGACACATACATATCGAGAGGATGCCCTCTGAAATAGGACAAAGTATGGCGGGCCTGGCTTGCAGAGCCCTCAACAGCATAAAGTCATAGTTACTCTGGCATGTCTTCCTGCCTCCCTCCTGGTGTAAAGCTTTGCAAGAGAAGGTTGCAGTGTTGCTCGGGGAGTGGTTTGCGTGGGTCCGGGCAGGGGGCGCTTTGTGGGCATGGGCAGGGAGCGGCACCACCTCATGGCTGGGGTAATCCGGTTAGGATGCACTGTTCTTGCTATGCTTGAACTTGTACCAGCCTATGCAATGTATGGGACAGCTTTTCTTTGTTATGTGTATGTGTTGTGGCTGTTGCCACTATCCTGCTCTTAAAATTTAATAAACAGTATTATAAAGAAAAAAGTAAAAGTTCACTGTTTCACTCCAACTTCATACACAACTAAGCCTTAACCTTAACGCTTTCGATAACAAACATCAAAAGGAAACACTTCATAACAGGAAACGGGATCCGCAAATGCCATTTAATGCAGTTATATAATAGAAAGTGTTAACTAAGCAAATAAAAGTCTTCAACCTGACGTATAAACAAATACCTGCCCTTCCACTAAATGTCATCACCTTCTGGGTTTAAGATACAATGCCATGATACATAGCACCGTGCCAGGGCAAGTCACAGCACGGCAAATAAATTAAGTCATCCTTGGCACTTGAAACAATGGAGGCATCAATTACAGTCTCTGAGGTTTGGCTTGTAGGAGCACAAAATTAGGAATTTGGCGAATAAAAGATTTTGGGGAGTGTGTGTGCTTTAATTATTTTACCATTTTTTTTTTTAGTAATCAGAAATTATGTCTTTTAATTAAAAGGGGTTTTTGTACAGTTTATCCAATTTCTTCTCAAATCTCCTGATTGCTAAAAATAAAGATGCCGATGCCTGCAGGATTTAGGGATGCTCTGAAGAGACCCCTGCTTGGTCAAAAAGTGAGAGAAACATTCTTATGGGGTAAAAAAAAAAAAACGGTAAGAGGTTCTTTCCATATATTCTCATACTTTATAAAACGAAAGTTTTGCTGGAATTCTACAACAACTTGTGTTCAAGAAATAGCCACATACAACAGCATGCTAATTTAAAGAGGTATGTGCTAAACCTGATACCGATGAGAGAGGTCTAGATTTAAGCAGGAGGGTTTTAATGGAGTGTTTATTTTTTTAATGCAATTCTTGAACTGTTCAATGTAAAGCAACCACACTAGTGGATTAGCGCTCAAAAGAAAAGAAAAGCAAATAGCACACCATATGATATTTGCCATAGATGAACCACATTACTGTAATAGAATAAACTGTGCTGCACTACATACATAAATTACCAACAAAGTTTAAAAAAATAAAAACAAATATAATGTAAAGCTGGCTACAAGCTATACAATTTTTATACAATGTTCTTGTACAACTTTCCTTTAGATTTACCAAAACCATATAATATGAGGTCAAACCAAAACACTTTCAAATTGTATGCAATCTGGCAGACCCTTGCAAGACACAGTTGAACGTAAATCTAAAGGAAATTTAACAACAAAAATGATATAATGTGTATCCAGCTTAATAGTGACAGTCCAAAAATGATAATCTGTAAAATAACATGTGAAATGACACTCCAAACACCCAATGAAGGGTGATACTGTGCTTCCCTCACCAGGTGGGTCTCCACCACCAGTCAGAAACAGCAGGAGGCTTACCAGAGAGCTATGACCTTCAAAATCATAGGGAAGTCATATAACACTCAGTATGGCCGCTGTTTCTCCAAAATTCACTCACATCAACCAAATTGACAGCCAAGGTTGAAATATCGCTTTAAAACTCGATCTCCAATGCTGGCTCACATAACCATGTCAAAGGGAGTGTCAGGAAAGACATAGAGCCCGTGTACCGATAAGAAGGGATACAGGCTCAGGCACGAGCGGCCGGTACGAACGTTTGTGCGCACGCGCGACCGGGAGGCGCGCGTTCCCGTTCGTAACCGTTCTTGGCACCAATGGGACTATTTAAACTGAACAGTGACATGGGTTCAATGCCGTTTGGTCTACAACGTTCCTGTGACTCCTGCTACCCGTTTACCTGCTGTACCTGTTCCTTTGATCTACTGGCCTGTTCCTGACCTCGCTGCTATCCGCCTGCCCTGACCTCTGGCTATTCCTGATGATCCTTTTGCCTGCTCCTTGGTACCATGCTGCCAGCCCGTTGCCGACCCGGCCTGTGTCCGACCATCCCTCCATCCGCTCCTCAGTTCCTGATCTGCCTGCCTGCTGTCTGATCCGGTCTGCTCCTGGACTTCTCATCCAGCATCACCTGCTTGGTCTAGCCGGACGGGGCTATCATCAGCTGTTTCCCAGAGTGCCTCCACTGCTCCATCAAGCTGCATCCTCAGCCCTGCCTGCGACCATCGCACCTGTGTTCCTGTCAAGCACTCGTGCCATTCTGCACTCTTGAGCTTCCTGTCACTATATCAGGGGTTCCTAAGTCAGGATTGTAAGAGAGGCTGTCCTCTACAATTGCAGACTCCACCCATCACCTCCCGATAACATCCTGTCTGCTGGGAATTTTCTGCTATCCCAGATCAGGCGAGCCTCAGTAGGTGAACCCGCTTCTTCAGAAAAGAACTTACAGTGGAAAGATGGCCTACTGTGGCATAATGACAAAATCTTTGTACCTGAGGAAGTGCCAGTCGTTGTCCTTTGTCATGACCATGAACTAGCAGGACATTTCGGAGTCCATAAGACTTCTGAATTGCTTTAGCGCACGCTTTGGTGGCTGCAAGCGGGCGAGGACTGTAAAAAATATGTGGAATCCTGTACCGTTTGCACCCAAAATAAGAGCAGCAGGTTCAAGGCCTGGGTTCTGTTGAAGCCTCTCCCTGTGCCTGAGAGAGCCTGGAGGATGATCTCAGTCGACTTCATTGTGGAAGTACCCCCATCAGAAGGGTACTCCACCATCTGTGATAGTTGATCAATTTACTAAAATGGCGCATTTTGTACCAATGAAAGGCACACCCTCTGCCCCCAAAACCACAAAAGCCTTTATCAAGGAAGTCGTAAGGATCCATGGGGTCCCAACCAATATCGTTTCAGACCAAGGGGTACAGTTTACTTCCAAGTTCTGGAAGGCCTTATGTGAAAGATTAAACTCTCCTTCTCGTCAGCATATCATCCGCATACAAATGGCCAAACAGAGAGAATCAATCAAACCTTGGAACAGTTCCTTCGCTGTTTTTCTTCCTTCTCACAGGATGATTGGCTGCCATTACTACCATTGGCAGAATTTGCTTACAATAATTCTGTACACTCTGCCACTGATCAATCCCCATTTTTTGCCAATTACGGCTTTCATCCGTCCTTTCTTCCTGATGTCTTTCCTGAAAGTTCGGTACCAGCCGTGCAAGAGACAGTGGACTTTTTCAACAAGAACAATAGACTCTTGCAGGAAACCTTGTCAAGAACTCAGGAAGACAACAAGAGAGTCTTTGCCAGAAAGAAACGGGGAGAATTGAACTTGGAACTAGGTAAATTGGTCTGGTTGTCCACAGCAGACCTCAAAATGGCCTGCCCGTCAAGGAAACTGGGGCCAAAATGTGTGGGTCTATTTCCAGTTAAGAAGGAAATTAACAATGTGGCCTATGAGTTGGAGTTACCAGAGTCCATGAGGAACCATCCAGTGTCCCATGTCTCTTTATTGAAACCTGCAGTTTCTGATCCGTTCCCGGAAAGGAGGACCATCCCACCTGGACCAGTGTTAGTGGATGGTGAAGAGGAATTTGAGGTGGAAGCCATCCTGGACTGCAGGAAAAGGGGCAATCGGGTCCAGTATCTCATTAAACTGAAGGGGTATGGTCCTGAAGATAATTCATGGGAACCAAAAAGTAATATTCATGCCAAAAGACAGATTCAGGCATTCAAGAGATCCCAGCCTGGGAGGCTTGCCCGGTTGGGCATCCGGAGGCTGCCCATTGAGGGGGGCAACGTCAGGAAAGACACAGAGCCCGTGTACCCATAAGAAGGGATACAGTGCGCAGTCGCATGCATGAACGAACGGCTGGTACAAACGTTCGGGCGCACGCGTGACCGGGAGGCGCGAGTTCCCGTTCACAACCGTTCTTGGTGCCAATGGGACTATTTAAACTGAACAGTGACATGGGTTTGATGCCATTTGGTCTATGTTTCTGTGACTCCTGCTACCCGTTTACCTGCTGTATCTGTTCATTTGATCTACCGGCCTGTTCCTGACCTCGCTGCTATCCGCCTGCCCTGACCTCTGGCTATTCCTGACAGTCCTTTTGCCTTCTCCTTGGTACCACGCTGCCAGTCCGTTGCCGACCCGGCCTGTGTCCGACCATCCCTCCGTCTGCTCCTCAGTTCCTGATCTGCCTGCTGTCTGATCCGGTCTGCTCCTGGACTTCTCATCCAGCATCACCTGCTTGGACTAGCTGGACGGGGCTATCATCAGCTGTTTCCCGGAGTGCCTCCACTGCTCCATCAAGCTGCATCCTCAGCCCTGCCTGCGACCATTGCCCCTGTGTTCCTGTCAAGCACTCGTGCCATTCTGCACTCTTGAGCTTCCTGTCACTATATCAGGGGTTCCTGAGTCAGGATTGTAAGAGAGGCTGTCCTCAGCAATTGCAGACTCCACCACCAGGTGCGTGACAGGGAGAAAGGAGACCCAGCTCACAAAGTAGTGTAAAACCAAATATATTTATTGTAAAAAATGCATGCAGTACACTCACAGGTAAAACTAAATGGATCTGCACTACCAAAATTACAATCCGAACCAACAGGAAGGAATTCCAGGGACACTTCCGGAATGTGGTGACGTCACGGCGCGTAGCTCCTCCCAACATGTTTCATCACATCTGTCATCAGATGTCATGAAACGCGTCGGCCTAAGCTACATGTTGTGATGCCATCACATCCCAGAAATGTCCTTTCAGGTTCGGATTGTAATTTTGTCAGTACAGAGCCATTTTTTTTTTTTTTTTACTTTTGAGTGTACTACATGCATTTTTAACAATGAATATATTTGGTATTGCACTATGAGGGGTGCTTGGTTCCCCTTCTCTCTTTGGCATGGTTACACACATGTGAACCAGCATTAGAGATGGAGTCTTAAAGCGATATTCCACATTTACCAATTTGGTTGACGAGCGAGTGAAGTTTGGAGAAACAGCGGCCGTTACCATACTGTTATATGGCTTCCCTATATTATTAGGGTCATATCTCTCTGGTAAGTCTCCTGCTGTGTCTTTCTGTTGGTGGAGACCCACCTGCCAAGTGGATCACAGTATCACTCTTCACTGGGTGTTTGGAGTGTCATTTTACATGTTATTACATGCATTATCATACAAGGGTGGACTTTTTGGACTGTCACTATTATATTATATTTGTTTAGCTTTGTTTTATTTTTTATCTCAGATGGTAATCTATGTGTGTAGCACAACATGGTTTATTCTATTAATGTAATTGTTCTTGAACTCCTTCCCTTTTGATCCGAATCTGTATATTAACATCCCCTTGCACAATGCCCCTTAATTGCTGGCTATCAGTCCAGGCTATCACTGATAACTCTGATCTGCAGTGATGATTGGGAACCAATTCATGGGACCACCATGCCACCTATTATATGGGGCGATCAGCTGGTTTAGTTTAAGCAGCTGTCAGTAACAACTTTTTTCTGTACACAAGTTTTTCTTTTTTTTATACTCTTTTTAAAATTAATACAAGTATGAAAAATGGAAATAAATGTAAAACAATTTATAATACATTTTATCATACTTTTGTTGCCTGATGAGTAATAACTTAGAGCAGGGAATTTATAAAAACATAGTACCAAATAAAACCCTTATATGTCCTTAAAAAATGATTTAGGTAGACAGATTAGTTACAGAGTTCTGTCAAGTTAATCACTGCTAAATTTGGTCTGGAAATCTAGACATCAATTATGTCTGCCCCAAACGGGTTACACGGGGTAATAGGAAAGGCCAGTATGCTACAGTTAATGCCACTTTCCTAAAGTAGGTCACTGACAAACCATTTTTTTCTGGGACACGAGTGTCAAACTGCATACATAAATATAAATGCAAACAATTCAATCTACTGCTGCATGAGGGACCCGATTTATCTCCTCTCCAGCACCGCTTCCAATACCCAGTTTTGCCTGACAGTAACATATCAATGCTACAACAAGCAAGCAGCTCAACGCTCATGGAACTTTGCATTTCAGCATGTTTTAATACATTTCACCAAGTTGTTCAATTTAAAACTGCTGTATTATGTGATACTTCAATAAAACTTGTCGGAATCCAAAGATCCCTAGGTGTTAGACCATTGTCTATTGTATACTCTATATAAACAGATGTTCACTCCACTTTGGAGAACAGCCCAAGCGCAATTAAAGTGTCATTAAACTCAGACTATAAAATCTCTCATTACATGCTATATAACAGAGTTTTCCTACTCACAAAGCCACTAAAGCATTTGTTATTTGTAGAATGAAATATACCTGGTTTATCCTGCCTTCTGCTGTCCCACCCATCTTCTCTGTGTCTCCACTGCAGGGTGAGATTGTGTAGCCTAGCTATTGTCATCTACTGATCATGCTCCAGTTTCAGTTCCCTTCTAAGTTCTTCATCTCCTCCTTTTACTTAACTGTGCAGCCCATGTGACTATACTGTAGAGTCAAACATGTGGATGTACACACAGTGGTAAATGAGACCCCTCCCTCCTCCTCCATGTCCATTGTGGAAGCAGGATACAGTATGCTGATTGACTACATCCACTAAGAAACACACAAAAAGATTTGTTTTAATATAAATCAGTGTAAAATATATGAAATGTAATCGAGAATACCTGTAAAGTTAAAAAAAGAGCCTTGGATGCAGATGCCATCTGAACAAAATGGAAGCTAGTGATAATCAACATTGACTCCGTCTACATCATATTAATACACAAAGAATAAGCAATTGATGTTCAATAAAAATTTATAGGGACCTGCAAAAAGTTTTTGGATATTTATAATTTATTTTGAATTGCTCTTCTGAAACTCAAGTGACTGGAACGGCACCAATCAGGGCTGGCCAGACTCACACTGTAGAGAGCATATATCAGCTGTAATAGAAGCCCCTCCCAAGGATCTTTCTCTGCAGATACCAAAGAACAGGGAAATGTCCTGTGACCACACAACAGTGCTGCAAGAATATGAGGATTTTTTTTTTGAAAAAAAAAAATAAAAAAATAAAGTGGCATCATATTTATGATTTATGTGAATGTATTATGGCAATTAACATTAAAGTGGAACTAAACCCATCAACACGTGCCAAGAATGTAACTGTCCCATTTGCTTGTGCTCTCAACCAAACTGTCAAACCGTCATAACTGATCCTATGTGCAGCATTATGGTAGTTGAAGATCAAACAGAGGCCAAGATGGTAGCTTCCATGGCTGAAAAGGATTGTGATGGAACACATTGGCACCCACCCCCCCCCCCGCTTGGGTGCCTTTGCCCAACAATGCCTCCTACTCTCCAAACCCTTACAGCAAATCAAGAGCTAATACCAGCCCTTTTACCGCAAGCATCGTACACACACAAGATATTGGGGTAAAACCAAAGGAATGACTGTTTATTGAACAGAACTACAGGTTTTTATATATTTATATATTTCATAAAGTAGGTCAGTCACCACATGCACAATAAAAACCAAATATTACCCAAAACATCACACAAAGGTTAAATAACGAGGTAGAGTTGACACCAGACTAATTCCATCATTTAGGAACCTCCAAAAGTTAGCCAAATTAGGCAATAGACAGAAACAATAGGTGACCCAATCAACAATGGGAATTCCCACCTAGGAGGCACACAATGGGAGAGACACACAACAAACAGTGAGCCCACCCCACCTCAGACTGCCCGGCAACAACCTACAACAGTCTATGAGACAAACTCATACAATGTTCCAGTAGTCTGAAAACGTGGAATTAATAGATCTCTTGACCAATATTGTAGATAAATATTCCTGTCCCAAGTGAAGAAGCCTCTTCAACCCAGTCTGCAGGAGGGCCACCATATTCCCCCTGACCATTAACCTGTACAAGATTAACATTACACCATTCCATCCACTCCATAAGGGAAGCTTTAGTGCCCTTATTCAGAAAAGTAATCCACGCCCCGCTCGCAGTGTCCATTACGTGCCTGTCCATCATTAGAGAATGATCTGTTCTCCCCATGGGCCATAATCGTGGGTAGGAGGCAAGCTCCTAGTCCCCTCCAAAAGCCCTTGTCCTGGTTGGGTCTATCACAAGGGTTTACTTCTTCTTTAACTTCTCTGTTTAGTATTACTTTAAATATTTCTAAACATTCTGCAGTCAAATAAAATGGGGAATTCAATATTTACTCAGAATCTCCTGTGCTGTCAAGCTGAATATGAAGCCTTGAAGCAGAACATGATTTTGACTGTGGTTTGCTGACTATCGTGATAAAAAGTTTATAGGATAGTTTAAAAAAAAAAACAACCCGATATTGCAAGCTGACTTGGAATATCATTGTTACATGTTGTCAGAACGAGTGTAACATTGGTGAGAAAAGCTTGCGACCTTGGAGAATTCCAGTTTTATGGTACCTAGAATAGCAATCTAGACACTCTTAGATAGAATTCTGTTTTTCAGCCAGAAAATAATGTTTTAACTGAAACAATAAATCTTTGTGTAACACAACCAAACGTCTTTTCTGTTTTATCTCTGGCAAAGAGGATGGAAAGCTAAATGGCGTCTAAGAAAACAAGAGCGTGATGTTTTATAATTACTTATCAGCACCTCGCTGTGGGGATCAGAAGTGAATGTTTCACTTTTATACTTGAGGTTGCCAAAAGATGGACAGAAGCTATTTTGATGCTAGAATCTCTTATAGATATCTGGTATTAGTGTGCAGGTTTATATTTATGTACTTTCAGACATTTTCTGTAAATCCTTGGCTTTCTCTGAACTTTCATTGCCTTCCTACTGTCCTTTTACAAATTCTTTGACTTCCTGTATGATTTTAGTACCACCTGCTTTTTCAGAATTTGCTGACTGTCTTTTGTGGTTTGCATATACCTCACATATACTTCCAGCTGTGCAGGACAAAACAGCCAATGGAATCATCCAGGCTGATTTTAACCATCAGTCATACACAATTTAACTGTACTTCAGTTGCTTCAACAGCTGTGTACACTGCACTGTACCTGGACACTGGAGATCGTTATTCACAATGTCGGCACACAATAGTAATATATTATACCTAATTGTTTTTATGGGTTACAAAATATATTACACCCCTGGTGCCCCAACCTATGGTCTAAGGGCAGCATGTGGTCATTTAGCTCTCATGATGTGGCCCTTGGGCCCCAGCAGCCAGTGGTGGGAGCATGTATTTGTAAAGGAGCAGCAATGGCAATGATCTCTAGCAGTCCAATGTAATATATTCCGAGTCTCTAACTATTTACAGTGGCATACTTCCGGTCTTCAACTACACCTCACCTTTTCACCAGCTTCTGACCATCTCCAGTAACATCAGCACCAGGCTGGTCTAAAAATCTTCTGTAGTACTACATACACCTAATATTATGTGCAGCTCCCAGGAGTTGGGGGGGGGGGGGCACAGTTATGGCCCCTTAGATATAATGAATTTCCACCACTGTATTACACAATAAGAAATAATGGTGAAAAAATGTTTTTGGTCACTCACTGTAAAATCCCTCTCATTGACAGACACAGCTCTTCCTTATTCTTGACCGTATGGTTATAGCGCCACCTTCAGGAACAGAACACTAGGCAGAAAAAATAACACACCTCTGCCTATGGGCAGTCCTAACTGATGGTCATCCCCCTCTCTGCTATAGGCAACTCCGTTCATCACAAAGCTGTACAAGAAAAAAAACTATTAGAGGGGTGGGTGCTGTGTCCGTCAATTATCTCAGATGATAGGATTTTACAGTAAAAAAAAAAAAAAAATACCATTTTCTCTTACGCTCCTTAATGGATACAGTTCTTCCTTACTCTTGACCCTAAGGATGTCCAAAGCAGTGCCTGGGGGGTGGGAAACCAGAGAAAGAACAAGCAACAACACCCAAGAACCCACCAGAAGAGGAACAGGAGAACCCAAATTGCCGCATGCAAAACATTGCAGCCGAAACATGCATCCAAAGATACCAAACTAACAAGTTCTAAAACTTGGTTAGGTGTATACAGACGACCAGGTAGCTACCTGCAAACATAAGACACAGACACCTTATGTCAGAAGGCTCAAGAAGCACTAATTGACCTGGTGGAGTGTGCTGTAAAGGGCAAGGGAGGAGCTCAAACCTTAATGACATAAGCCTGGACAGCAGTCTGCCTGATTCATCATCAAAAGAAAAAATGTTCCTGCAAAAAAAGGGGGACTAAGATTTCCAGCAAGAACCTTAAGTCCTTACTCCTCAATACTAGGCAAAAAAGCTGCAGAGAGGGGGTTGACTACCAGTTAAGACTGCTCATAGGCAGTCCTGTGTTTTTTTCTGCTTAGTGTCCTACATCTGAAGGTGGTGCTAAAACTCAATGGTCAAGAATAAGAAAACGCTTTATCCATCAATGAATGTAAGAGAAACAGCAAATTCTGCAAGACTATACAAAGAAGTTAACCCATTGCTGTGTACTGTCACTTTACTTTGTTGTTCACATTTTTAAAAATCCTATTATGTTAAAAAAAAAAAATAAACAGATTTTTTTCATATTCGCCATAAAATTATTTTCTTATTTTCTTAAAGTCTATTGAGGGACACTGAAAGTCTTTCACCTTTGGGTTCTACTGTTTCCTACAGGTGGATTGGACACTTGCAAACAAAACTTTGTAAGCCAATCCAGGATAACCCCTCTTACTATGAGAATGCCACAGTTTAGAAGCAAAGCAGCGAGAGCATGACCATGAACACAGAGAAACAGACTCAATGGTGTCCATGAAAAGCATTTTCTTTCTCATCCATTGAAGGACACAGGAAGTTTTTCAGCTTCAGGACATCCAAGAGCAGCCCATGCGAGGGGTGGGCAACAGAGCAAACATATACCAACAGGACCAATTAAAAAAAAAAACAGAGAACAGGAGACTGCCTGCACTCAAAAAGCCACATGAAGGACTTTGGGCCTGAAGTAGACATCAGATGAGGCCTCCGCATCCACTTGATAGAGAAAGAGATAGAGAACGTGTGAACAGAAGACCAGATGGCAACCTTGCAAATAGAAACAGTTGCTTGATGCTGAAGACAAAAAGCACTTAAGATCTGGTAGAGTACACCTTGACCAGAAAAGGGTGGAACCAGGGACATTGAGACCTTAAGCTTGGATGATGGTCTGCTGAGCCACCTAGAAGTAGTGGAGCAAGAAGCAGGCACACCAGTCCATCTAGGATTAAAAAATGAAAAAAAACAGTAGGTAAGAGGAAAAACTCCCACAATCTGAAAAACATCCAGACAATGGAGGAACCTTTCCTTTGGGTTAACTTGAGCCAGACTGAGAAATGGAAGAATGATGTCCAAGTTGAGGCAAAAGGCAGAAACTACCTACGTCCTAGGTTTCAATGCCTCCTTGTTCCTTTTCAAAACCTGAAAAGGGGTTGTTTGTAGGAGAGGGATGCCAGTTCAGACACTAGTCTTGCAGAGGTAAGGGCAACAAATAACATCAACTTGTACATGTATTTGTAAGAGTATAGAGGAATGTCTCTGATGGGTTCAAACGGTGGATTCTAAGAGCAAAGAGCACAAGATTTAAACATCACTGAGTGGAACAAATAGAAGGAGCTACATGAGAGACTTCCTGTTCAAAAGTCTTCAAAGTGAAAGGCCATCAGTCTCTGAAACAAAAAGAAACCTGACCCTTGCAAATACTGGTTGTCTAACACTAGTCCAGACCAAGCTGCATGAAAAAGATTCATCCCGCAGAGAAACTGAACTTCACGCCAACTGAAGTATGCCTTCCACATCCTTAAATAGATCTTGGAGAAGTCGTATTTCTAGCTTTTAGTGTTGTAAGATTCACAAATTCTGAAATGCCTCTGTCTTTCATAACCTAAACTTCAATAGCTTTGCCATTAAAGTCAGCAATCACAAAGCAATATGACAAAAGGGTCCTTGAGAAAAAAGATTCCAACGATCTGGCTGAGCTCAAAGAGTATCCGCAACGAGTCTTACTAGGCTGGCATACCACTTCCCTCCAGCCAGTCTGGAGCAATTAGAATCACCTAAATGCCCTCCATCCCAATCCTACAAAGCAGACAAGGAAGAAATGTCAAAGGAGGAAAGGAATAGATCAGGGTGTACTGATCTGATGAAGCCAGCAGAGCATCCACTGCTTCCTCTAGAGCAGGGATCTCCAAACTATGGCCCTCCAGCTGTTGCAGAACTAAACGTCCCATGAGCCATTCCAAAAACTCTGACATTCACAGACATGACTAGGCATGATGGGAATTGTAGTTCCTGAACAACTGGAGAGCCATAGTTTAGAGACCCTTGCTCTAGAGGATCCCTGTACTTGGAGACTAACTTGTACAGTTTGTTGTTGAATCAGGAAGCCAAGAGGTCCGCATCTGGTGTCACTGAAATGTATTTAAATTGTATTTTTTTAAATCCTGGCTAAAATATGCTGACCATGATCTTTAACCCTTACTTGACCCAAACACTAACCCTGGCACTGACCTAGATCAAACCTTGCTCCAGGTATTTTTTCTTTCTTTTTTCTTTTTGTGTGTTTAAATCTGTTTATTAATAACAGAATTTAACAAAAGGTATAAAATAGACATATTACCAATAGCAATTCAAAGGCAAAGATTGACAAATAAGTGGAACCTCCATTAGACAGCATATGCATGAGGAGAACACAAGAGATGAAACAAACATAGAACCATAGGGGAGGGTATCCAGGTACTGGTAATTCTAAGAATGAGATGAGTGTACCAAAGTTCCGATTAGACTTAAGGATCCATAGTCTCAATACCCTTAGTCTTGCTCGTGTAACAAGGGTACATTTCCATTTTTGATGTAAGATCGCGGTCCACTCCCGGACGGAAGGCAAGCAACCCTCAATATGTTACGTCAGAGCATGTCGCCCATACCTAAATTTTATAGTAGTAAGTTATGTGTTCACTAGTTAAAACCTGGAGTACACTCGTCACATGCGCAATGGTTGTCGGCCCCCTTTGTGGGGTATGTGTATGCGAACAACCGTATGCGAACCCACTACAACAAGCCTATGCCCTGAATTGTCAAATGGAGAAGTTGTAGATACTCATAGAGAAGAGAGGCTAGAAGGCCCAGAAAAAGGTGGAGAAAAAAGAAGGGGGGGGGGAGGAGAAGGGTAGGGGGACTCTGCACTCTAACCTTTACAGATCAATAATTTAAGCGGGTAGTGTCCTTGGATCAGCCTTTTTATTTTTTATTTTGTTCTTTATTTTTTTTACTTTTTTTTTACACACGGTTTGTTTGTCTCACTCCCTCTCCATTCACAGAGAGAGAAAGACAGAGATGGGTTTCACAGTGACTAATCACTACGATAGCCAATCAGAGGCTATCACAGTGATCAGGTGACCTGGAAAAGAGGAGTTCCTGGTCCCGATCGTTAGTACAGGACCCGGAGCTCCTGGTGAGACCCTGGACTCTGGGCTGGGAGCGCACTGTGTGGTGCGCTCCCAGTACAAAGACAGATACGCATATATGCGGCCCCACAGAAAAAAGGCCAATCCCCTGAGTCCACATATATGCGTATTATCGGCGCGAAGGGGGTAAATATGGTGAAAGTTACTTTTTAAATTAATTAACATGATAAAACTTTGAGTTTCAGTGATTGAGTTTACATATACTCCAGGCGTATATCAATTCCTTCTATAGAAAAAGTAGCTTGTTTTTCCCCAGCTGCTCTTAAATGTATTGAGAAAATACCTTTGATGAAACACATAATTTCAGTTTTTATTAGGAAAAAACCAAAAGGGGAGGACTCGGGCTCTCTTGCATATTGGATTAAAGAGACACAGTGGTTTTATTGCCATAAAATAAACTATGCACAGCTTGCTCAGTTACCTGTATGTAGAATGGAATTCCAGCACTGCGCCTGGTTGCACAGAGCCTAGAAGATGGATCGCTAGATTTAATTTCCTCCAAGACATTGCATAACCATTGGCGTGGTAAGCCGCGCAGGCTTTCTTCCTTGCATCTGAAAGAATCAAACAAGCGAGGGAGGTCACGGGGCAGTACGTTTTATTAAAGCCATGCCACACCACTTCAAACACAATACACGGACTACTCATACAATCAAACCATTCACAGACATCTATTTTTGGTTCTACAGGCATTCCGATATTTCAGAAATACTGGCTGTATCTGATCAAAATACAATCGGATTCCCTGTGAAGGAAGCAGGACTGCAGATTTTTATCACAAATATCTATGCTGCCAAATCCACCCAGTGTAAACTGATTATGAACAACAGTCTGAAATCAATGACTAAGACTAAATTATTCAAACGGGAATATTAAAACTCCAGGCAACAAGGTATAAAAATAAATACAAACACATGTGTGAACTGTTTCATCTACCAAAGGATTTGCAAATCTGTCCTGTCACATTGAGATTCCTACACCTCTGTCAGTTAACACAGCCGGGGGGGTGACACCACCGTCTTTATATGCATTAATGCCCAACTTCACTCTTTCAATCAACATTGACTATTTATAATTCTTATGCTGCTAGCATTAGTAAATAGATAGGAAAGCAGTGGCCCCATACGGGGCTCAGCCCGCCTAATCAATGCGCCTGACCCTTAATCTACATGGAGGGCGCCGGACGCATGGATTCCAATGGGTATTTTTTTCAGAAGCACATGATTAGAGCCAGGGGCTCTAATTGGCTTCAAAAAGGGTGCCCACCCAGTTGTGTGACATTAGCAAGTTAATGTTCGCTATTGTCTTCCTGATTATCCTCCTGGCCAATCAGGAAGCGCAGGACATATATATAATCGAAAGTGTCAATTGAAGCCCAGATGAGTGAAAGTGAGAGATTGTAGGATTATTGAAAAATGTAGAACTAAACCACCAAGGAGGATGAAAAGGAAATGTGCCAAATCCGAAAGATAGCGGATTCTAGTTGCCAAATTACCCAGACTGGATCATTAAGACTGAGGTTCAGTGTGATGCAAATAGTCCACCAAACAAAGGCAGTGACAGACCACCAAGATGGATAAGCCACCCAGAAATGGGACCTATATGGACACAGCCCTCACACACCCAACAACGTCACGCCAGCGCGCAAAGTGGGAAGGAGGCGTCACTGAATGAGCGGCGAAGGAGCCCACCATTAGCGCCAAAACCAGTTCTCCCATATAGGCACTGGATGTAAAAAAAAACGCCGGAGAGAAGGCGCCACATGATGTGACACAGCATCTTCTGGCATGAAGGGCATGGCGTCGATGCATAGCATGAGGCCGTCCACCGGCCCCATGAAAAAGGGGGAGGAGGAGAGCTCACAGTAGGCATCGCAGCTCTCGGATGTGATGGGAGCCAATAGGCTCCTAAAACCAGATAACGTGACACACACACAATACAACAAAAAGAAACTAAGTAGCTAGACAAGGGATGGGGTTGCTGGTCACACCCCTAAAGTATGAATCTTGTACAAAGAGGGGAATGGGCAGAATAACAAATATATAAATTATTAAAATATAAATACATTAAAAATGCTATTATGGTCAGATCTAGCTCTACATGAACTGTGTGCTTCTATCTCTATTATATAAAGAAGAGAAAGAACGGTTTGGGACTTTATATGAGGCAATAACCTTGATAGGGCCATCTGCCTCCATCCCTATCTATATGAATGAAAAGAAAAGGTGGGACTTTATATGAAGCACGCAGGTGAATAAAAAGTCAAGTTTATTGAATTAAAAAATTGTATATTAAATTATAAAAATCATGGGCTGTATATTATCAAAATATAATTCATATATATATATACACAAACATACAATTAGGTAAATTGTCACATGATTGCAGACAGTACATACAAGATAAATAGATAAACAAATGATTCATATATTGAGGAATAGATAAAACTCTAATACAACTAGTGGTGCACTGAATGGAAATTTTGGTGCCAAAACCGATACCGAAAATGAAGGATGCAGTAGGACGAAACCAAAACCGATACTGAAAATGACAGTTTTTAAAAAATATTTATATTTTTTATATATAGTTGTATTATATTCCATTTTTAATTAATATCATCAATTTAAATTAATATGAATTTATTGTTGGTCATTATTGGTACCTTTAGTGCAAGACAAGGTCCTGATCAGGGCTTCCGCATATAAATTCTCTTCAGGCTCCCAAGAGCTCTCTTCGGGCCCATAGCCCCTCCATTTAACCAGGTATTGGATGGTGCCACCTCTCCTCCTGCAATCCAGAATGGACTCCACCTCAAATTCTTCTGATCCATCAACCAATACTGGTGCTGGTGGACCTGTCTGTCGATCAGGAAAAGGGTCGGAGACCTTAGGCTTCAACAAGGACACATGAAAAACTGGGTGGATGCGGAATGACTCAGGCAGTTCCAGTTCATAGGCGACTTCATTGACCTTTCGTTTGATGGGAAAGGGTCCTATGAATTTAGGACCAAGCTTCTTTGATGGGCATGCCAATCTCAAGTTGAGGGTGGAGAGCCATACCAGATTACCTGGCTCCAAGTTTAGTTCGCCACGCCTCTTCTTGTCATAGGTCTCCTTATTGGCCGCCTGTGTTTGTGCCATTGTCTCCTGCAGGAGTTTGTTATTGGAGGAAAAGAAATTCAGTAAGTCAGTCACAGCGGGCACCGAGTTTTCAGGGCAGGCATTGGACAAGAAGGCGGGATGGTAGCCATAGTTAGCAAAGAAGGGTGAACCGAGTTGTTATATGCGAACTCTGCCAGCGGTAGGAGCGTAACCCAGTCGTCCTGGGAGTACGACGAGAAACAGCATAGATACTGTTCAAGAGTCTAGTTGGTACACTCCGTCTGGCCGTTTGTCTGGGGATGGTATGCGGAGGACAGGGACAGGCCGATCTTCAGCGATTTACACAAAGACCTCCAGAACTTGGACGTGAATTGCACGCCACGGTCAGATACCACATCCGTTGGGATCCCGTGCAACCAGACAATCTCTTTAATGAATATTCTGTCCTCTCTAACTCGGGGCCACCAGAAGATGCGTTGCACTAATTCCAAAGTCCTGGGTGCCCCGAAGTGCCCAGCGAGGTGGTGGTCATGGCAGAGGTCTAAGACTGCAGTTCGCAGATGCTCCAGTACAAATATCTTGGTGCCATGCCTGAACAACCCGTCCTTGGGCTGCAGAGGAGTTCCCGGAAGGGGATTTGGCCCCAGGGAAACTTGCCGGATCCGTGACAACACGTCCTCCTGCAACAAGAAGCTTCCTGAAAACAATATAGTGTCAAGGGATACTGGAGCTTCCAGTATGTTGAACATACGAGACAAGGAGTCTGGTTTGGTGTTCTTTGACCCGGGCCTGTAGGTGATGTGAAAGGAAAATCGGGCGAAGAACAGCTCCCATCAGGCTTGGCGGGGTTTCAGCCTCCTGGCAATCCTCAGGTATTCCAAGTTGCGGTGATCTGTATAGATGAGAATGGGATGTGCTGTCCCCTCTAGGAGATACCGCCATTCTTCCAGGGCAGCCTTGATAGCAAGAATTTCCCGGTCCCCCACATCATAGTTCCTTTCAGCGGGGGATAGCCACTGGATGAAGTAGCGCCTTAGTACCCTGCCTTTGAGAAAGAATAGCCCCGACTGCCACCTCGGATGCGTCAACCTCCAGAACATAGGGCAGAGCGGGGTCTGGGTGCTTAAGGATGGGTGCAGAGGTGAATAGTCTCTTAAGCTTCCTAAAGGCTGCTTGCGCCTCAGGAGTCCAACGGAACGGGACACCCTGCTTGGTCAGGTGTGTGATAGGGAAGATGATGGAGGAAAACCCCCGGATAAACTTCCTGTAGAAGTTTGCAAATCCAATAAATCTCTGGATTCCTTTTCTGTCGACTGGGGCAGGCCAGTCCAGAATGGCAGACACCTTTTGGGGGTCCATCTTGATGCCTCCGACAGAAACTATAAGTCCAAGGAATTGTATGCTTGCCTGCTCAAATTCACACTTTTCTGGTTTGGCATAAAGGCCGTGTTGATGGAGGCGACCCAGTGCCTGTTTGACATGGGAACGGTGGAGCTCCAGGGAAGGTGAGAAGATCAAAATATCATCAAGGTAGGCGATGAAAAAGAGGTCAAGAAAGTCCCGGAAGATGTCATTTATAAAGTGCTGAAAAGTGGCTGGGGCATTGTATAACCCAAAAGGCATCACCAGGTACTCGAAGTGCCGAAACGAGTACGAAAGGCCGTCTTCCATTCGTCACATTCTCTGATCCATACCAAGTTGTAAGCTCCCCGGAGGTCCAGTTTGGTGAACACAACAGCGGTCCCCAGGCGCTGGAATAGCTCTGGGACAAGTGGAAGCGGGTATCGATTCTTCACTGTGAACTTATTGAGCGCCAGGTAATCGATACATGGGTGCAGGGAATGGTCCTTTTTCTCCACTAAAAAGATGCCTGCCCCAGCCGGGGAAGTAGAAGGACGGATGAAGCCCTTGTTGAGGTTCTCTTCAATAAAAGTCTTCAGAGCGCTGAGTTCCAGCTCAGAAAGTGGATATATTCTGCCGAAGGGAATCTCTGCGCCAGGGAGGAGCTCAATGAGGCAGTCATACGATCTATGTGGCGGAAGGGTCTCAGCCCCCTTCTTGCTGAAAATGTCCAAGAAAGTGTGGTAGATGCTGGGGACAAGCTGACGGATTTCAGGCTCAGGGTCAAGATCAAGGGTTAGTAGAGCAGGGTTTGTCCCAGAAGCTTGGGGGAAGCAGTGCTGGTGGCAGTATGGGGACTGGAACTGAACTCTCCCAGTGGACCAGTCAATGGTGGGGTTATGGGCCTGCAGCCAGGGTAGTCCTAGAATGACAGGGAAGATGGGAGAGGCAATGGCATCAAGTGTGAGTATCTCCTGATGGCCACCCAGCACCGTAGTGGTCAGGGGGATGGTCTCGTGTGAGACCGGACCAGATTTTATGGTTGTACCATCAGCCAGGTGCACCACCATCCTGCGAGCCTTGGGTTGCAGGGGTATCCCATGTTGTGCAGCAAAAGTCAGATCCAGGAAACAGCTGCAGGCACCAGAGTCTACAATGGCGGGAACGGTAATGGCTCCTCCGGAAAACTGTAGACACAGAGAGAGGGTGAGATGAGCCGTCCCGACTGGTGCTGGTTGCGGAGAGGTAGCTAGGCATCTTCCCACTTTGGCTGGCCAAGAACACACGAAGTGCCCCGGCTCTCCGCAGTAGAGGCAGAGGCAGAGGTTTCTTCGGCACTGGCTCTCTTCAGAAGTCAGTGCCGGGCGCACCAAGCCCTGCTGCTGGGGTCCAGGCGGCCTCGGAGGAGGAGAGGTGGGTATGCTGGAACCGGCCAGGGTGCCCTTTGGCATCCCCCGGTGGGAGGTAGCATCCAGGAGGGTCGCAGGTTCACCTTGGCCCTTTCTGCTCTGCGTTCTCGAAGGCGTCGATCGATCTGGATGGCCAGATCGTTAAGCCTCTCCAGGGAGACTGGCGCCCCCACACGGGCCATCTCATCCTTCAGGGGGTCGGCCAAACCCCGCAGGAACTGGTGGCGCAGAGCAGCTTCATTCCAGGCTGTGTCGGAGCTCCAACGCCTGAACTCGGATACATACTCCTCCGCCGGACAGCGGCCTTGTCGGAGGGCGTGCAGTGCGGCTTCGGCAGTAGCCGCCTGATGCGGATCTTCATATAGCCGTGCCATAGCTTGGAAGAACCGGGTTAAATCTGGCACTTCAGGTGCCCCTTGCTCCAGGAGCCGATGGGCCCATAATTGAGGCTCATCCCAAAGTAAGGAAATCACCAGCCCCACCTTCGTGGATTCCAGGGAGAAGGTGTGGGGCTGCAGGCTGAGATAAAGTTCGCAGGAGCAGCAGAACACTCGAAACTTCCTATGGTCCCCTGAGAACCGTTCTGGCAAGGGCACTGGGGGTTCCGTTGCCGGCAGACCTGCCCCTGATGGGGCCAGCAGGGCATATTCCCGAAGCTGGGACTGTAGCTGGGTGTAGTCTGTTTGCAGGTGCTGCACGGCTCGAGGGAGACCGTCCATATGCTGACAGAGTCAATGCAGTGGAGAGGGCCCCTGCTCAGACTCAGACATGGCTGTCCATTACTGTCACGTACCTGGTGGTGGAGTCTGATTGTGCAGAGGGCAACCTCTCTTACGGCCCTGGTTTGGGAACCCCTGATAGAGGAAACAGGAGATTCCAGAGCGCAGGGGAGCACGAAGGCTGGTGCGGATGCAGATGGTGTTGTGAAGATCCTCCAGGAGCTCGCGCAGACAGAAGAGTGGGGTCCATATTAGGTAGGCTAGTGCGGTACAAGGGAGCAGGCAAGCGGGTCGTCAGGTGCAGGCAGGGTCATTAATAGGCGGACGGCTGAGGTACAAGAGGGTTAGGCAGAGACGTGGTCGTAGGCAGGCAGAGGGTCGGTACAGGCAGAGTTCAATCAGAGGTCAGGCAAGCCAGGTCACAGATACAGGAAGACTGGAAAATCAGGTCACAGGAACTCACTAACATGCTGTAGAATGGACAGCACTTGCTACAGGAAGCACACTGTTTAAATAGAGCTGCCCAGCACCGCCTTCTCAGGGAGCGTGAGGAAACAACAACAAAGTGCAAACAAGTCCTCAGCACAGTCTTCTTCTAACACCTAGGCTATAAGAAGATTACCAAGACCCTGAAACTGAGCTACAGCATAGTGGCCAAGACCATACAGCGGTTTAACAGGACAGGTTCTACTCAGAACAGGCCTCACCATGGTCGACCAAAGAAGTTGAGTGCACGTGCTCAGCATCATATCCAGAGGTTGTCTTTGGGAAATAGACATATGAGTGCTGCCAGCACTGCTGCAGAGGTTGAAGGGGTGGGGGGGTCAGCCTGTCAGTACTCAGACCATACATCGCATACTGCATCAAATTGGTCTGCATGGCTGTCGTCCCAGAAGGAAGCCCCTTCTAAAGATGATGCACAAGAAAGCCCGCAGTTTGCTGAAGACAAGCAGACTAAGGACATGGATTACTGGAACCAAGTCATGTGGTCTGATGAGACCAAGATAAACGTAATTGGTTCAGATGGTGTCAAGCTTGTGTGGCGGCAACCAGGTGAGGAGTACAAAGACAAGTGTGTCTGTCAGTAAAAAGGACTTTGCCAGTGTTCCTGGCCGTTTCCGGGTGGTGCGCGCGCATCCGTGCGCGCTCGCGCGCTCCCGTGCGCGTTCGCGCGCTCCCGTGCGCGTGCGCGCGCCCGTGCGCGCGCACGCGCCGGAAACGGCGCCAAATGGTGCCTATTTAAACCCTGGACATACTGCACCAAGTTGCTGCTTGTTCTACAGCGTTCCAGACCTGTGAGCCTCAGCTCCCTACCTGTTCCTGTGTTTTCACCTGTTTCCTGTCTACCCGGCTTGCTTTGACCTGTTGTCCGCTACCTGCATCGACCCCGGCTATCCACGACCATCCGTTTGTCTACTCCTCTGTACCTCCGCTGCCCGCCCGTTAACGAACCTTGCCTGAACTTGACGATCCGCTTGCCTAACCCCTTTTGTACCTTTCTGCCTGCACGTTGCCAACCCTGCTTGTACGACCATTCTCCTGTTTGCACGACCTGCTGGAATCCCACTACAACATCTGTGACCATCCAGCCCTCGTGCCATCCCGCACTCTCGGGCCTCTGTCTACACTACCAGGGGTCCTTGAATCGGGTGCGCAAGAGCGGTTGTTCCCTGCACAAGACAGACTCCACCGTCAGGTACGTAACAGTGTCTTGTCTACAGTCAAGCAGGGTGGTGGGAGTGTCATGGTCTGGGGCTGCATGAGTGCTGCCGGCACTGAGGGAACCATAAATGACAATGTACTGTGACATATTGAAGCAAAGCATGATCCCCTCCCTTCGGAGACTGGGCCACAGGGCAGTATTCCAACATAACGATCTCAAACACACCTACAAGATGACCACTGCCCCGCTAAAGAAGCTGAGGGTAAAGGTGATGGACTGGTCAAGCATGTCTCCAGACCTAAACCATATTGAACATCTATGGAGCATCCTCAAATGGAAGGTGGAGGAGCGCAAGATCTCTAACATCCACCAGCTCCGTGATGTCATCATGGAGGACTCCAGTGGCAACCTGTGAAGCTCTGGTGAACTCCATGCCCAAGAGGGTTAAGGCAGTGCTGGAAAATAATGGTAATCACGCAAAATATTGACACTTTGGGCCCAATTTGGACATTTTCACTTAGGGGTGTACTCACTTTTGTTGCCAACGGTTTAGACATTAGCGGCTCTGTGTTGAGTTATTTTGAGGGGACAGCAAATTTACACTGTTATACAAGCTGTACACTCACTACTTTACATTGTAGCAAAGTGTCATTTCTTCAGTGTTATTGCATGAAAAGATATAATAAAATATTTACAAAAATGTGAGGGGTGTACTCATTTTCGTGAGATACTATAAAACAATTATCATGGACAAATACGGATATCACCAAGCACATACGTCATTAAATAAATTATATGACTAAATCAGGTGGTTGTGAAGGGGGAGAACACCAAAACCAACATTCCCACCATGAGAAAGAAACCCACAATGTCGGCCAAATCACAGCATCTACTAATCCTACTTTGAAGGCAGCTGAAGTCAAAACATTTTTAGTTTATTTGTGAAGATAGGTTAAGGCAGGGGTCTCCAAACTATGGCCCTCTGAAGTAAGATTGTACTCTGATGGAGACCCTGATGTGTGGGGGGCTCTTCATCTAAAGGGGGCTATGATTTAAGGGGGGCTCTTGATATAAGTAGGTACAGGCAGTTCCCGGGTTACCTACATCCAACTTACATACGACTCAAACTTACAAAACGGAAGTGAGAGGAAATCTACCCCTACGAGGAAGGGAAATTCACTCCTCTAAGACTTATCATGGGAAAAAGGTGTCTCCACTGAAGCTTTATCACCAATCCTTGTTTCCACAACAACCCAAAATTTTCATAATCCAATTGTCACAGGGACAGAAAGTAAGGTGAAATCTTCTGAACAGAGGCACAGACAACAAAACAAATGTTACAGGGGTGCTAACCCTTCCCTATGGTGTCTATCCAAAACTTAAAAATAGTTTTTGGCTGGAGTTGCACTTACAAAATGTACCTGTTTCAACTTGTATACAAATTCAACTTAAGAACAAACCTGCAGAACCTATCTTGTTTGTAATCTGGAAACGGTCTGTACTCTGATGAGCTATAGTTTATTCGGAATTTCTATGCTTTGTTTACTGATGTTTTTGCTCTGTTGTTCTAAATCATATTATGCAGATTACAAAAGATTTTATTTGCTCATTTATAAAACTTTTTTTTTGACCCGCCAATATTTGTAAAATATACAATGTGGTCCTCATTCTAAAAAGTTTGGAGACCACTGGGTTAAAGGCTGTTAGAAGAAGACTGTTCCGAAGGGATTAATTGCATTTGATTGTGGTTTCCTCTAGTTGCTGAGAAGCAGCTCTATTTAAACTTCCTGTTTCCTGTCAGCAAGTGCTGTCCGTTCTACAGCGTCTGAGTACCTGTGAGCCTCAGCTCTCCTGCCTGTAACCTGCTTCCTGTGTAGTTCCTGTTCACCGACCCAGCTTGCTCTGACCTGCTACCTATCTGCCAGCACCGACCCCGGCTATCCACGACCATCCGTTTGCCTGACCCTTCTGTACCTTTGCTGCCCATCTGTTAACAAACCCTGCTTGGACTTGACCACTCTCCGCCTGAACCCCTTGTACTTTGCCTGCCTGCCAGTTGCCGACCCAGCCTGAACGACCACTCTTCTGACTTGCACGACCATCCGGAGCCTCACATCACCACCTTCAGTGACCATCCGGCCCTCGTGCCATCCCGCACTCACGGGTCCCCTGTCTGCTCTACCAGGGACCCCTGAATCGGGTGCGCAAGAGTGGTTGTTCCCTGCACACGCCAGACTCCACCACCAGGATCGTGACAAAGGCTCTCTCAGATTGTAATCGCTGTGTTTGCCTTCACTTCTAATTCCAGTGACAGCCTCTGAATTAGAGATTGACGGAAATTAAGAGTAAAAGTGAAACATATGAAAAAAAAATCAAGCAGGTACGCAAACAAAAAAAAACGAAACAAAAAAAAAAACACATTTATTATAACCTCTTCGCGCCGCACTATAGCTGAAAGATGGCTACAGCGCGGGCCTAAATAACTAGGTGGGCATCCATGTACATCCTCCCGTGCATGTGCTGCCTGCACGCCCCCTGTGGGGCACGGGCAGCACGCTTTTTTGATCAATGAGTCCATGAGGCTCGGCTGATACAAGATCGGAGTAAGGCGTCAATCCCGGGCCTTAACCACGTGATCAGATGTCAGTCAATAACAGCCGATCACGTGATGTAAACAGAAGCTGGTAGTCGGCTTTTTTTTTTCCTCACGCTGCCAACGGGGGGGGGGGGGGCGACAAAAAAAAAGAGCTGACTACTGGCTTGTGTAAACGGGACGTCGGTTCCACACACACTCCACATCCACCACTGCCACCTGCCAGTGTATATCAGTACTGCTACGCAGTGCCCACCAGTGCCGTTTATCAGTGCCTCATCATCAGTGCCACCTATTAGTGCTGCCTATCAGTGCCCATTAGTGCCACCTATCAGTACCCATCAGTGCCACCGATAAGTGTCCTTCAGTGCCCATCCCTGTCCATCAGTGCCACCTATCAGTTCCCATCAGTGCTGCCAAACAGTGCCCCTCAGTGCCTCACCATCAGTGCGGCCTATCAGTGTCACCTACCAGTGCCCATCAGTGCCACCTATAAGTGCTGCTTATCAGTGCCTTTGAGTGCCGCTTATCAGTGCCACCTATCAGTGCCCATTAGTGCCACCTATCAGTGCAGCCTCATCAGTGCCTCCTGATCAGTGCCCACCAGTGCCGCCTCATCAGAGCAGCCTATCAATGCCCATCAGTGCCGCATCATCAGTGCAGCCTCATCAGCGCACATCAATGAAGGAGATAAATTACAAAAATTTGCAAAATTTTATAACAAACAATGAAAGCCATGTTTGTTTTTTCAAAAATGTTGGTCTTTTTTTTGTTTGTGTAAAAAAAACCCAGTACTGGTTAAATACCACCAAAAGAAAGCAGCTCTATCTGTGTGGAAAAAATGATAAAAATTTCATATGGGTACAGTGTTGCATGACCGCACAATTGTCATTCAAAGAGTGACAGCGCTGAAAGCTGAAAATTGGCCTGGGCAGGAAGGGGTTGAAAGTGCCCAATAAGCAAGTTCTTAAGACAGCAAGGAAGGGATAGGACCTCCTTCATCAGCACCAGTTACCCAGCTGGGGAGACTTCCTCATTTACTGTGGTAGTAACAGGAATAAATGCATTAGGAAAAGGACAATATCCTCAACAGGATAAGAAAACAAACTAGACAGATGTTCCAACACTTCCCCACAACCTTAAACAAAGTTTTGTCAGGAGTTCATTTTTAAAATAATTATCTCCAAACATCCTCAGTTTAATCAGGGGCGGCCCGTCCATTAGGGTGGCATGAGCGCCGCCCCTCTATCCTCACCATCCCCCCCCATGCTAAATGAATAGATTCATGCATAGAATGAATCTATCCATGACCGCCGCGGCCACCCACTATTCATGTGTCTGGCCCCTTTCAGGACCCCGGCCGCATGAATTACAGCGGCGGAGGTTTTCTTGAAGCACCTGATTAGAGCCATAGGGTCTAATAGGCTTCAAAATAGAGTGGACACACTCACGTGTGTTAGAAAAGCAAATGAATATTTGCTTTTCTAACACTGATTCGCCTATCAGAAAGCATGGATCTGTTACCCATGTCCCGATTGGCTGAGAAGTCAGGTGATCCTATTGGATGCCTTGGAGGAGGAGGGGGATGCACAGCGGAAGCCGCCGTGATCCACACCAAGGAGAAGGAGAAGGAAAGTACCCGCTCGCCGTCCGCTTCCTAGATGAGGTAAGTGAGGGGCTTTGACGTCCGACTGCCCTCCCGGGGGGGAGTTGATGGGTCGGGTTGTTTGCTGCCACCCCCAAAAGACTGAGTTTAATTAAAGGACTTTGCTTTAGCCTCAGCAACAAGACCGTAGGAGTAATGCTCAGCCTAACACAAATGTTGACCGAAGGTTGAATGCTAAGTGAAATATATTTAAATTCAATTCCAAAACTGCTAATTTAATTTCCCGCTTGTGAAATTGACTTAAAATATGTTTCAAATGTCTTAGTAATTGAAAACAAGTTTTCACTCGTTGAAAGGAAATCTGCATGATTACACTTGTTCTAAGAAATGGAACTGAAAAGCGCAGGGCGGGTCGGAGAATTGGCATAATGATATTCATTATAAATGGCCTAGCCGAATGACTGCATTAAAGGATTGTCTCGTATAACACTATCTTGGATCACATCTTCCAATAGGTAACCAGAGTTGCACGCATTGCCTCCAAAATCCACAACTCTTTTCCATATATACATATTTACTACATTCTAATCAAGTACACCTTACTTGCAGGATGTAAACTAATACAATGTAACAGAGCCTAATACTGAAAGGGGGTATGCCAAAATCATTTAGGGATTGCATAGCCAAAAACATATGGGGATAGTTTGGTAGATTAGATCTTTGCATGTATAGAACATAAATGCGTAGATGCAGGGAAACATCAGCTAGACCAAAGTCATCCTTAGCTATGTTCAGGAGCTAAATATAAGGATATGATAAACAATTGGGCACACCTATAACCTTGATTTATCTCCAGTAATAATACAGTTGCGCCAAATAAACAGCACATTCTGTAAGTATTCCCCACTTCCTTTCCCAGGGACTTTACTATATTTTATAGTATTACAGCCTGGAATTAAAATGGATTCGACTGGGATTTTTGTCATTTTATTTAAAAAGTATAATCAACACTTTAAATGATATTTTTATCATGAAAAAAAGTTACAGTGATTGAAAACATTCATTTTTTTTTTAAATAACAAACATTCAGGATCCCATGCTGCACAATAGTGGAATTTTCATAAAGGATGGATAAAATGGCTGCTAATACCTATCCCACACGTCCGGATGGTGTGTCTCCACTGGGTGCTGTGGTCCCTCCCACCGGGGGGGGGGGGGGAGATATTGACTAGTGCAGGGGCAGGCAAACTTAAAGAGGTGGAGATCTACCTGAACAACATGCGAGAAGTCAAAAATCACCGAGCAGAGTGTTGCCCAGTGTTGCCTCCACACACCTGATTTAAACGTCTAACTCAGGGTTTCTCAACCAGTGTTCCGTGGAACCCTAGGGTTCCTCCAGAGGTTGCTAGGGGTTCCTTGAGCAATGGTCAATTTCTACCTCTCAAATAAATTCTCAATGATAACATTGATCTTTTTAGCTATCTGTAAGGGGTAATTCTTCTCAATGACCACAAGTGTAAGGAGCATTCTTCCCATTGACCATCACACTAATGTATCATGAGTTGTAGACTTTTAATTTTTAGCAGGGGTTCCCCAAGATCGGAGAATTATTTCAAAGGTTCCTCTGTGTTGAAAAGGTTGAGAAAGGCTGGTCTAACTGATGTGCTACCATGTCACAATCGCATGCTTTGCACGTCAATCATGGGTTTAAATCAGGTGGTGAAGAGGCAAAATACCACCTCCTCGCCACCTGTCAAATACACTCTGATCACTTTTCAGAGGAGCAGCAGTGCCTGCTGCACTTGTAAATGAGCCCTTAGTTGCATTTCGGAAGTGGCACCCTTAGGGCTCGTTCACACGTAAAGTTGGGGTTAGTAAATTTCTGGGGTTGAGTCGCGGTTCAGTGTGAAAAAGCAGCCCTATACAATTATGCCCAGTGTACTGCTTCACACTGACCTGAAGATATCTACATTCCTGCTGCTGGCACCACTCTGGAGATCGCCAGCCGAGAGAAGAGGTGGAGTACAGTTGGTATCACTCCGCATGGGACAGGAGCTGGCACTACAGAGGAGACATCAGCTTATGCGGCTCTTGCGCCCTACTACAGATCCAACTTTACAAGTAGTCCCTCTGCATTTAAAATAAAGGCAGCACTCCTAAATGAAGAGGTCAAGAAAAATAAATTCTGGACCAAGGTTCTAAGCATTAACACATATTCACTAAATGGTGCCTTTATATGCCACAATCGAAAGATATAAGTCGATATTCAAGGAAAACTCATGAAACTAGTATGGTGTTACATGTGTGCAACATGCATCCTTGAACAGTTCTAATATATGAAGACCACTAATGGCAGAGTCCTTCCATTATATAGACCAGATAGCTGGAGTATATGGCACAGACCAGTGATCCACCCAGTGCTCCACTGCACGTGTCTCCACCACCAGACAGAAGGCAGGCTTACCAGAAGCAAGCACTTGGAACGCTTGTGGCTAACAACCCAGCCAGGGTCCCCTTCAGGGTAGATACAAGATTCCACCTGTCAGCACACTCTTGGGAAACAAGTTACTGGCAACCATAGAGGGACTCTGATATTCCAGCATGCATGTAAAAAACAGCCTCACATAGTGTGATATCGTCCTATAAAATGTATTAAATAAAAGTATTCTACTTACAGTGTGGCAATACACATAAAATGCAGGTCAGCTGTAAACTTCCCATCTCTCTGGTATGGAAAGGATCGTGGTGACGTCAGGACCCTCTGCATTTCACTCTCTTTGATGCTCTGGAATGACGGGTCAGCAAGCCCAGACCGCGACCTACCAGTCACCTGTACGCGATCTACAGGTTGCTGACCCGCGGCCTAGTGGGAAACATGCTGATACTTCGAAAGTGTTGGATAGTACCTAGGGTTGCCACATCATCCCTTTAATCCAGGACACATGAACTACACAGCTAATTTAATGCAGATAAGGCACCAAGTGAGCTTAATGACCACCTTAATCAGCCACAGATCCTGTGTAATTAGTATGTGTCCTGGATTAAAGGTATGATGTGGCAACCCTAATAGTACCGGTGCTCTTGGCTGTGCAAAAGAGCAAAGATTTCACTTTGTCTAGCTTTTCTATTACACGGGCTGCTGGGTAGATTTTTTTTTTAGACAACAGGGTCACTCTAGGCAGAGCTAACCAAAGAAAACTGGTTGATAAATTAAAAACCAAAATCAGTTTCAGAATACAAAAAAAAACTACACATGCCTTATTCTGACCTTCCTTAGCTTGGCAGCACCCTGTGCGGATGAGAATTAAATAAAAAAAAAGCCCCACACCCAACCCAACAAACATCAAGTGAACTGCCAGCAAATCATTAAAGACCCAAACATCTTCAGTAGAACAATGAAAGCGAAGGGTCATACAGAGCCTTCATTAGCCCGCTTTCCCTAGGACACGTCAGGCTTTTCCCTTTTAGCGGCCCTTAATGGCGTTGACGCTGAGGGCTTATGACAACAAGTCGGTCTGGTACATGCCAAGTGGAAACAGACAAAGGAGAAAGTTTGGACTATGTCACAGCCGCCAGATTCCACTGGAGTTTGCTGCAGGCTGAAATGTTACTATGAAATCGTCTTTTGTAAAAACCACAATACAGTAAAAACAAATTAGTGATTACATAAGGAACTTGATGAAAGAATCTCCCCTGTGTGCGAGATGAGACAGCAATTTCTAGCACAAAGCTGGCGATTTAACTATTGTGTGTGCAGGAAAACCCGATGGCGGGCGCACGCCGAGGCCTGGCCGGTGCTTTCTTTACACAGTTAAAACCACAGAACCGAGTCCGTGTATTTAGACAGCTTTGTACTTAAGCCCTTCCCTGCCAGTGCAAGTCAGTGCTTGAAGTCTTCTCTCCAATATAAATCAGTTTTCCTTAGCTCCTTCTTTATTTTAATACTTGGACTCGCCTTTCCAGAACGTGCTTAAACTCCGCGCTTATTCATTGAAAGCTTAGCTAGAGCACCTCTGAGTGACTGCAGCAACAGGGGAAGTGGCAGATAGAGCGTTTCACAATTCATTAGCTGGAATAAAGCTGTTCCAACCACACCTGTATAATATAAAGCGTGATAATCTTCTAAACAGTGGAGAGGAAGGAGTGTGAAATATCACAGAGAACATTTTTTAGCAATGTAAGCAGATTTGGTTAAGAAAAGTGGCTTGATTCCAAGCATTCTCCTTTCATGGATGAACACACTAAAATCTCAAAAAAAGTTGAATTCTGGGTTATAAAATGCTGTGCTCAAGAATCATACCAAGTGGCAAAATTGATATACACTATATTACCAAAAGTATTGGTATGCCTGCCTTTACACGCCCATGAACTTTAATGGCATCCCAGTCTTAGTCCGTAGGCTTCAACTCTTCTTGGAAGGCTTTCCACAAGGTTTAGGAGTGTGTCTATGGGAATGTTTGACCATTCTGCCAGAAGCACATTTGTGAGGTCAGGCACTGATGTTGGATGAGAAAGCCTGGCTCACAGCCTGCACTCCAATTCATCCCAAAGGTGTTCTATCAGGTTGAGGTCAAGACTTTGTACAGGCCCGTCAAGTTCCTCCACCCCAAACTCGCTCATCCATGTCTTTATGGACCATGCTTTGTGCACTGGTGTGCAGTAATATTGGAACAGGAAGGGGTCATCCCCAAACTGTTGCCACAAAGTTAGGAAATTGTCCAAAATGACTTGGTAAGATGAGGCCTTAAAGCCTCGGAAGCACTGTGCGATGGTCCTATGAAAACAGTTGTTAGTTTGTGCAATTAGAACAGCCGACGTGCGACGGTCATACAACAGAAGTTGGATGAGCAGACTAGAAAACTTTGGTTGTACAACAAGAGGTCGTACAACTGTTCTACCGTGTTTACAGAGAAGTTGGTCCAACAAGTTGTATGTGCAAAACACGCATGCTCAGAAGTCAGGAACACTCGGAAGTGTCCGTTCGTGTAAACCTACGTTCCTAATTCACAACTCACATTCACCTGAACTTCCTCTTTATACGCTCGTAACACTTCACTACGTTAGGCTTGGTCATACGATCGCTTAGTGCATGTCAGTATGTGAGACACAACAGCCGACATACGATTTTGGACGTCCGGTCGTACGACCATCGTATCGTGTGTACAAGGCTTAAGAGTTCCCTTCACTGGAGCTAAGAGGCCAAGCCCAACCCCTGAAAAACAACCCCACACCATAATTCCCCCTCCACCAAATGATTTGGACCAATGCACAAAGCAAGGCCCATAAAGAAATGGATGAGCGAGTTTGGGGTGGAGGAGTTTAACTGGCCTGCACAAAGTCCTGTCCTCAACCGGATAAAACACCTTTGGGATGAATTAGAGCTGAGACTGTGAGCCAGCAACTTTTTTTTGTTTGTTATAAGGTTTTGCAAATAAGTTATTTTTCTCCTTCAATGATGTGGGCAAATAGGCTGCACTAAGGGGCACTGATGGGTTGCACTGATGAGGTGGCACTGATGGGCACCAATAGGCAGCACTGAGGTGGCACTGATGGGCACTGACAGATGGCACTGATAGACGGCACTGATTGGAAGCACTGAGGCAGCACTAATGGGCACTGACAGGCAACACTAAGGTGGCAATGATGGGCACTGAGATGGCACTGATAGGCAGCAATGATAAGGTGGCACTGCCTGTCCACAGTGGTGGTAAGGAGCGGGTGACCGATCAAGCCCGCAACCTCAACCTCAGCTGTCAAACTGGGAAGAGGATGTCGGAGGTGGGCAGGCAGTGAGAGCAAGCCGTGCTCATCACAGCACCACCCACCAGAGGAAGGAGCTGGTTCGCAGAAGGAGCATGTGTCCTGCTCTAGCAGACCACAAAGCCGCAGCCTCAATTTTGGCCAGCCCGACCTAAGTCCGCGCACACGTGGGGGGGGGGCACGTCGCAGGAATCCAGACTGCTGCTGCAGTATAGCCCAGGTGCCAGGACACAATTTCCAGTCGCCATTGCGACCTGGCGCCTGGGTTTTGTCCAGCCCTGCCATAGACACTCCTAAACCTTGTGGGTCAACTCAATATTGAACCCTACGGACTATGACTGGGATGCCATTAAAGTACATGTGCGTGTAAAGGCAGGTGTCCCAATACTTTTGGCAATATAGGGTACAGAGCAATTTTTCTTAAAGTGGGAGTCTCCCCCCCCCCTCTTGCTACCTAACCTGTATAAAACAAAGATTTTTGTACTTACCTATTTTTAATCATCTTTAGTCCGGTATTGTGCAGCTTCAGCTCAGAAAGCGCTTGACAGCGGCTTTGAATTCCGGGAGCCGTGACATTACTTGCAGCCTAACTATGGCCCATCTGTTATCACCGCTCCCTCCTCTCCCCTGCAGCAGCCTTTCACTAATACAGGGAAGTCTGAGCTGCAGGATCACATGACCAGACCAGAGCAGATTAACCATCCCAATACCTCCATATGTATATATAGGACCTCATATTGAGGTGGTTATACCAGGAACATGGTTGCAGCTACAACCATGATCCCGGTACAATTTTGTTCAGTCTGCGATTCTGCAGAACAAAAAAGTGATCTGAGTAGCTATACCAGGATTTCTCAACTAGGGTTCCTCCAGAGGTTGCTAGGAGTTCCTTGAGCAATGAGCAATTTCTGCCTCTTAAATAAGTTCCCACTGACACTAATCTTTTTAGCTTTCTTCCCAATAACCACAAGTGAAGAGAGCATTCTCCACACAGTACCCATCATACTAAGGTATCATGACTCATGAGTAGTAGATATAGTCATTTTTAACAGGGGTTCCCCAAGACCGGAAAGTTAATTCAAGGGTACCTTTGTGTTGAAAAGATTGAGAGGCTGGGCTATACAGTCACTTGATCACTTTTACAGGTGACGGAAGGGGGCTCTCCCATCCCACCTGATGTTCTTCCCCCCTACTCTGACGTCAGAAACTGAAAGCGATAAGGATTCTGTCACTTCCGGTTTACGTTTATTTACAAGCCCATTATTGACTTGTACAGCATCTGATCAAACTGGTCTCAGTTTAATCAGATGCTTTGGAGGCCATAGGAGAGATCTGGGGGCTATTCTCTCCAAAAAGAGGACTTGTATAGGCCCATGCTATCACAAGGGATGTTGTTCATCCCTCGTGATAGCAATAAAGTTGATCCAAAAAAATAAATCAAAGGTACAGTGTAAAAAAATTAAAATAAATTATAAAACACAAAAATGTAAACCACCCCTATGCTATTGCCCACTATAAGCTGAGATCACAAAGCCGCTCCAGGCTCTGGAAATTGTCCCTTTAAGGCCTGAGGGCAGAAGTGACGTTTGCCATCACTCCGGTCCTCCAAGGGCAAAGAGTTGAGTGGGGGCCATCTTGGCCTCACTCACCTTCCTGCCCATCCATCCTGGGGATCGGATTGTTTCTGCCGCTACCGATGGCTCCAGTAAGCGGCAGAGACCACCGAATTCACCACTGAACCCACTTTTATGTCAAAGCGGACCGCCCCCTCCATTTAAAAAACTACTGGGGTTATGGCTGCTATCTGTTGCCATAACCCTGGTATTTAACGCCAAAGTAATGACATATATCCACGGTGGGTGGTCCGGAAGTGGTTTTAAATAGGGCAATTTCTGAGAGGGCAAAAAAACAACAACACAGCCATGGTAATTAAACTTAAATAGTTGTTAACAATAAGGAAAGGAGTACATTTAGGACTCTTTAACACATGTGGGTCCATTTTCACGGACTCCGCTTGCTCAACGGGGATCGATTCGCTGATCCCCGTTGAGCTGGAGGATGACAAGTCTGTCTCTGCTCACTGTGCAGAGACAGACCTGTCAGACCCCGCTCTCCACTATGGGGTATCAGATGAAAACGGAACCGCCTGTCTGTTTTCATCCGATCCGATCGACAGATTGAAAATAGGGTTACCATTCGTCTGGCTTTAGCAGATCGGATGTCAGCAGACATGTCACCACTGACATCCGTCGCTCCATAAAGGTTAATGGAGCGTCCATTCAGATCCGCCAGAAAAATAGGTCCGTATGTGTGAAAAAGTTCTTAAGCTTATATGAAACTTTAGTGATTGGATTCACATAGGAAGGAGAAGTAATACAGCGATGGGCACTTTTCTCTGTCGCTCTACTTTCCCTTCCTATCAGCATATTATTTGGCAACACATGAACAGATTGCCTCCTTTTGTCCCCGTTTCTTCTAATTCTTCAGCCCAGCTGTACTTGGACTGCCAGAGATTGATACCAGGCAAACTACAGGTAGTTACCCCATTTGCATTTAACAAAAATACATTTAGAAATTTATTAAAGCAGTACTTCACCCAAAAGCCCCACTTGTTTCCATCCCCCCCCCCCCCCCACCACTGCTCCTTTGGCACATTTTTTTTTTTGGGGGGGGGGCAGGTACTTGGTTTTGACAGGTACCCACTCCCACTTCCGGTCAGATCACAGCGGCAATCTGTGCAGAAGCTAGCTTCCCTCCTTTCCCTCGCAGTCTTCTGGGACACATCACAAGTCCCAGAAGACTGAGGGACCATTCACAAAGCGCGGCTTATGCTTGCGCAGTAGGAAACCAGCTGCCAGTTTCCCTTACCTAAGATGTCGGTGCACTGCATGAAGAATCGGCTTGGGTGAGGACATCGCTGGATCTCAGGACAGGTAAGTGTCCTTATATTAAAAGTCAGCAGCTACAGTATTTGTAGCTGCTGGCTTTTATTTATTTATTTTTTTTGGGGGGGGGACCGGAGCTCCTCTTTAATTATTACACAGCTGTGTTAATTTGTGCATTTTATATTTGCCTAGAGTTCAGCTTTAACCGTGAACAGGGAAAACAGATAGCTTTGCTCACAGTCATGCAATGTGTGCACCTTGGCACCCCCAATACAGTTGAGAAATAAAAGCCTGGCAGCTGGAAAATATAGCTTAAGTTCTGCATTTCCAGGCTACATTGCAAGCCTCAGTCATATTCCTTACGTTACTGCTTCCTTTAATCACAGTATTTAAACCCTACAAAGGAAACTTATGAAAAAAATATGTCCCAGTAGATCACAAAACAAGGAGCTTTTTCATTGCCTATAGCCTGACTTACTTTGGAATCTGATGTCTTGCCAAAATGTATTTTTCTGCAATGTTTAAAAAAAAATATATAGGCATAAATTCAACAGCAAAAGCTTTTTATAAGATGGCCAAGCGCCATTAAAAAAAAAAAGAAAAAAAAAAGAAAATAAATGCACAGTACTAAAATTAGTGTATGGCAGGGCCAATAAAGAAGGATTTTCAAAAAAGAGATGTTTAATGTTCCATTTGCTAATGACTTAAACATGAAGCGTCTTGGAAACATTCCCACGTTGCACAGCAATGGACTGGGCTGCATAGTGTATATGACTGATGATTGTCAGAGTGACATTTAAAGCCCAATTAAAGCCACGGAATCTGATATTGATTCAGACAGGCATTGCACTATCCATCTCCATTTTCATGGTTTTTATCTCTACATTCCTGTTATAGCTTTTGTGTGTTTTGTCTAAATATGACTCTAGTCCAGAAAGGACCAGACTCTGACTACACTGCCCAGTACACTCTGTAACCAACAGATGTGGTCAGACACCCCAGTCCCATTCTCTGCACTAAGGGCTCATTCACACATAGGAGTTGATTTACGAAAACTGGAGAGTGCAAAATCTGGTGCAGAAACCAATCAGCTTCCAGGTTTTTTTTTGTCAAAGCTTCATTGAACAAGCTGAAGTTAGAAGCTGATTGGCTCCCACGCACAGCTGCACCAGATTTTGCACTCTCCAGTTTTAGTAAATCAAGCCCATCGTGCAGTGGACTGGCAGTTTTCCATATTGCAATAATGTCACAGCCCGGAGGTGCATTGCAGTAAGTTCCAGTAAAATGCAGGCTACATTTTACCGCAGAGCACAGGTAGGCACCACATGTTACTGGACAGAAGCGCAATGACCCATGCGGCTGTGAAGTGACAAGTGTAGCTTTGTGCACTTCAAATAAAGTTAGGGGAAAAAAAAAAACACTGAGGTTAACTTACTAAAAGAGTGCAAAATCTGGTGCAGCTGTGCATGATCGCCAATCAACTTCTAACTTCATCTTGTTCACTTAAGCTTTTACAAAAAAAACCTGGAAGCTGAGTTTCTATGCAGAGATGCATGAGATTTTGCACTCTCCAGTTTTAGTAATTAAACCCCTGCGTCATGCACTGAAATGCATATCACACTGACCCTATTGCTCACTCACTAGGGGTGCGCATCTTCACTGGTCTCACGATTCAATTACAATTATCCTATCAACGATTTCTGATGCATCACGATTACGGACCGCGGTTTTCATAAAAAAAAATTAATTACATAGTCCATTTACATTACACAGTCCATTTATGTTATACAGCCCCCTGCACTGCCAGGAGACCCCGTGCCTCTCCCGGGACAGTCCTGCCCGTGCACTCTAAAGTTGAAACAAATCACTGTCAGTCCCTCTGTTTCATGCATTCCTTCCTACAGTGTGTAAGGGTTAATGTAAACTGAAGCCTCTACCTTATTATCTCTGATCTGTCAGCGCTGGTCAGTCATGTCTGGCCAGGACCAGGAGGAGAATGGCAGGAGGCACGTGACTGACCATCGCTCGGAGATAATAAAGTAGAGGCTTCGGTTTACAAGAGTCGGTTCACACAGGAGCGAATTGTCAGGCGACTTGAGCCGCCTGACAAGTCGCACTCCATGCATTGCAATGGAACCCTTCTAATAGGAGTGACTCAAGTCGCACCCAACTTAGATAATGGTTCCTGTACTACTTCGGGGGTGACTTCAGGTGATTTGCATTGACTTCTATTACAGAAGTCGCTTGCAAGCCGTGCTGAAGCCGCGCTGTGCAGAGCGACTCAGAGTCGCCCCTGAACCGGCTCCACACTGTAGGACGAAATGCTTGAAACAGCGGGACTGACAGTCATTTGTTTCAACAGAGTGAGCTGGCAGGGCTGTCCCAGGAGAGACACGGGGAGCCGGGATGACGTCACCCATGCAATCGTTGCGGCCCATTCTCTGAATCGATGCTGAATCGTGCAAGGCCGCATCAAGATGCATCAATGCAATGATTATTTTCAACACCCCTACCCCTCACTGCAGCTGCTTGTACCAGAGAATTTAGTGTGCAGGCAGTATGAACTAGGAATGTAAGATTGTGTAAGGACACTTGTGATGACTGAGTGCAGCCAATGAAAGAAAGAAAACACAATTCCATGAAGAGAAAACAATATTTGAAGACATTTCCAAGTAAAAATAGGTTTAAAAGCATAACCTATGGAGGTACAGAATTATTAAAAAAAAGTGCAAGACTTCAACTGGGCTTTAAGCCCACACCTGGTACAAAACTATATTTTGGCTCAGGAGATGTAATCAAACCTTCCTGTACTATACTTATTAGGAAGTGACTGAAAATGTGGAGCTCAGAAAAATGGCGGAACATATCCATGAACACAGCCACATGATGTAAACTGCTGTCTGCTTCATACAACAATAAAGTCGGCAACCAGGTGCAATTGCAGTGATAACAAAAAAAAATGTATTCTCTTTATTTCTTCACATGGGGTAAAATGCCCCAATACAAGACAAATGCTAACATGTTTCAACCTGTAAAGGCCTTGGGCCCCTTTCACACATGAGGACTATTTGTGTATTTTTCATCCATCTGCTGACAGATGAAAAACGGACATCAATGCATCTGAGTGGAATAACGGATGTAAAGGGATGATCATCCTTTCACGTCCACTTCCGTCAACATCCGTTCTTTGGAATGGATCAAAGTCCTATTTTTCTATTGTTAAAAAAAATGGATCAGATGAAAAACCGTTGTAAACGGAAAATGGTGTGTTGCATGAAAAAATGGGTCCGGGACTCAAGTGGTTAAGCATTCGATCTGGTGGATGTAAAAACGGATGACAAACTGATGTACACTGCAAAGAAAAAAACGTGGCTTAACTGATGAAACGAAAGGTCCGCATGTGTGAAAGGGACCTTAGTCATAGCAATGACTGTGTTCTGGAAATGTTTTAGATACGCAACTCCAATCCTCATATTGATTAGTGGTTCCAAATTATTAATAACTACTGCAGTAGGGAACAGACACAAAAAGATACATTTAGGATATTTCCAAAATAACTGTTCTGTTTATTCCACGCAGTTGAAGTTTTTTTACACACATGATTACTTAGGTATCACATTAATATTAGAAATGTACTTTCATGGTAACAAGGGGCGTAACATAGGCAGGCTAATTCTAATCAGGACTCGAAAGAATGCAAACACAATGAGTGCAGTGTGCAATACCGACGGTCCCCGGGTTACAAACAAGATAGGGTCTGTAGGTTTCTTCTTAAAGCGGTTGTCTACCCATCAATTTGATAATGTCAAAGAAGAGTTAATTTTCCCGGCATGCCAGAAATGGTAGCTGTCTCCTTGATTGTGCGCTCAACCAAACTAGCAAACTATCCAATGGGTGCTGTCATAATGGATCACATGTGCAGCATCATGGCAGTTGGAGATTAAACAGAGGCTAAGATGTCAGCTTCCTTAGCTGAAAACGATAGGAGAGTATACAACCACTTTAACCACTTCAGCCCCGGAAGGATTTCCAGCTTTAGGACCGGAGCCCTTTTTGCGATTCGGCGCTGCGTCGCTTTAACTGACAATTGCGCGGTCATGCGACGTTGTACCCAAACGAAATTTGCGTCCTTTTTTTCCCACAAACAGAGCTTTCTTTTGGTGGTATTTGATCACCTCTGCGTCATTTCTGATCGCCGCTATAAACAAAAGAAGAGCGACAATTTTGCAAAAAAACCCAAATTTCTTACTTTTTCCTAAAATACAAATCCAAAAAAAAAATATAAAAAAACATTTTTTTTCACCGTTTTTGGCCGATTTATATTCTTCCTCATATTTGCGATAAAAAAAATCGCAATCGGCGTTTATTGATTGGTTTGCGCAAAAGTGGTCGCATTTACGGATGATGAGAATTCATTTTTGGGGTTTTTATTTTTTTTTTATTTTTTACTAAAAATGGCGGCGATCTGCGATTTTTAGCGGTACTGCGATATTGGGGCGGACATGTCGGAATGTTTTGACACTTTTTTGGGACCATTGGCATTTATACAGCGATCAGTGCTATAAAAATGCACTGATTACTGTGTAAATGCCATTGGCAGTGAAGGGGTTAACCTGCAGGGGGCGCTCTAAGGGTTAACTATGTTCCCTGGGCGTGTTCTAACTGTATGGGGGACTGCCTAGCTGGGGAAGGGAAGTGGTCACAGCCTTCACTTACAGGAAGGCTGTGATCACAGCCCTTCCCCCTCACACAGAGCGGAGGTCCGTGTTTACATACACGGACCTCCGCTCATTCGTTCCGGGGGGGGCATCGCGGGTGGCCGGCGGCAATCGAAGCCGCCGGACCCGCTCCCTGGACCCCCCGGACACAGTGAGTCGTATGACGGCGATTCGCATTACAGAGCCACATTGTCGCCGTCAATTGCCGATCAGCCGTCGGCAAGCGGTTAAGTTGAATTTGAATGTAAGTTGGAACAGGTTCATTTTTTAAGTGTAGCTCCGGCCAAAAAAAATAATTTTTCATTTTTTTGTATAGCATAGGGAATGGTTAACACCCCTGTAAGGTTTGTTTTGCTGTCTGTGCTTCTGTTTAGAAGATTTCACCTCACTTTCTGTCCCAATGACAATTGGATTCAACAAATCTTGAGTTGTTGTGGAAACAAGGATTGGTGATAAAGCTTCAGTGGAGACACCTTTTTCCCATAACTACTCTTACAGGAGTGAATTTCCCTTCCTAGGGGGAGATTTCCTCTCACTTCCTGTTATCTCCCTCCGTTTGTAAGTAGGAGTCAGATGTTTGTAACTAGGGGGCCCCCTGTACATCGGAAAAGCATACAAAACAGAATACAATTTTATACAGGATTTACAATTTCCTTAAAGCGGAACTTCAGTCATTTTTTCATATTTCCATCAATTAAATCCTCTCCCCTTGTTGTTTTAACTTTGGATAGCAAAACATCTTTTTTTTTTCTGCCAGTAAATACCTTATACAGCCCATATCCTGTTTCTTGTCTGGTAAAATGCATCGACGTTTGACATCATGCTGTCACAGCTCTCTGCCAGGAAGGGAGGAGGGAAAAGTTATAAGAGGGCCAATGAAAGCTGCAGGGCTGGAGGTGTGCCTCTGTGTGTCTGTGTAAATCCAGGAAGTGAACAGGCAGCAGTTTCAGCTGCCCACAGTTAAAATGGATGCAGCCAGACTTAGTGGAAGGAGATTTATGCAGCATATTTGGCAAGTACAGAATCACAGTATATATAAAATAATATGTAAAGTGGTTGGAGGGAAGCTTCAGAATGGCAAAGATGTCTTTATTACAAATGATGTGAGCAGACTGCAGTTCCTCTTTAACAACTGTCTACTCCATACCGGAGACATAAACCCTACTGCCTAATGAATATTACTGGTTTTGATGGTATGCACATTAGAAAACACCCACATAATTTAGTTCCTGAGTGTCTTCTCTAGGTCCAATGCTAGCATGGCCTTGGAAAGAAAGAAAAGACCAGGGCTATTAATTTGGTACCTTGCTTTTGGACCAACAAGCCAAGAGTCAGTCTAGAAGAAGTTATGTTGCGGTCACAAAGTTCAACATTCCTTGTTGGTGGAACACAGTTATCAGGTCATTTTTGACAAACTGAGATATCACAACACTGTAATCAATTAAAAATGAAGTCAATCAATAGAATCTGTGATCAATTATGATACAATTGAAACACAAGGCGGCACAGTGGTGTAGTGGATAGCACTTTCCCCTGGCAACAATAGGGTCACTGGTTTGAATCCCAACCATGACACTACCTGCCTGGAGTTTGCATGTTCTCCCTGTGTGTGCGTGGGTTTCCTCCAGGTACTCCGGTTTCCTCCCACACTCCAAAGACATGCTGGTAGGTTAATTGGATCCTGTTTAAATCTTGAGGGTAGGGAATGATGTGAATGTACAATATATATGTAAAGTGTTGTGTAAATTGACAGCGCTATACAAGTACCGGAAATAAATAAATAAACATCATGTCAAAGAAGGTGGGACTTAGTAGGTGCTGATACCCCCTCTCAGAATTAACAATCCAAACATATTAGATAAAAGCTTATTCCTTTATTATACAAATAGGATAAAAGACATACTGAGGATTTAAATTCCCAGTATGTCTTTTTTGAGATGATGTTTCCATTTTAAATAGGTGTGGTGCTGTTTCTTTCTCAGCCATACTCTTTTTTTGTTACAATTATGATAAAATACCTCACTTATTTTAGGCGATATGAGACAACAGTCTCTTAACCCAGCCATTTTTAGTGAAAATAATTTACCAATAGTAGCAAACATACTACCATCAGCAACAAACTCTGGAAGAACATTAGCTGAACAGCTTAGAAACCTACCTGACTGCCATTGTTCTCAAACCCCACCCCCTCCCTGCCCTGCCTGGGATTAAGGATGGGCTTGGGCTTGTTCGGAACCAAACGTGCCCGAGCCCGCCAGGAAGTGAACCCTGCACTCCACTAATCACAGGCAGTGAGATATTTCCCAGGTCTCACTGCCTGTGATTAGCGCAGAGCAGTGTTCACTTCTTGGCAGGCTCGGGCACGTTTGGTTCCGAACAAGCCCGAGCCCATCCTTACCTGGGATAAGTGGTGCCCGCAGTATCAGCAACTGCAGCTTCCTTTAGGTGATGCTCTGGAGAAGTTGGGTTGTAGATACACACTGGATTGCCCTCTAATGTCTATGGCCAGCCTTCCTCTTATATTATTTTTCTTTGTTCTATACTAGAAACACCGTGTTTGTAGTGGAATGAGTCACCAAATTTTTTTCAAGTTGATAAGCAGTTCTATGAGATATTTATTGCCAACAATGTCACCATTGGGGAGATACCCTCCTCCTTTCCTGTCCCATTCATAGGCAGTCAATGGTAAATCAATTTAAAAAAGTTGCATGGCATGCTGCTCCACTGCACTACCTGACTTGGCTACTCTCTGCAGTTTAGACAAAGCATATTGCATAATGAAAAATGTGACTGCAAACACAATTTCAGCCACTCTCTAATATCTTCTAGCTTACTATGGGTTAAGTCCAATGAGGTGCATGCCACCTCCTGGACTTCTCTCTTTAATTTACATCTGATAGTTTTACTGAGCTCCGGGAGTAAAGATATCGCTACACTCCTGACGTTCTGAGAGGAGAGACGCTTTCTTCTCACACACAGCAGATTTTCTGCCTCTCCCCTCAGTTGTTCATTCACATAAGGCTTTGTATTTTGTGAAGGATTCACATAATAAAGGATTAGAAATTATTTGGCCTTTAATTATATAATAGCTCCCAACCTTGACATTTCAGCTTTCAGCCCGGGTTCACACTGCCCCAGTCTCGGGACCCCAGCACAACTTCTTTAACAAAAATCAATGCAAGTAGTACCAAAGTCAGACCAAAAGTAGTGCAGGAACCAGTGGCGGCCACTCCATTAGAGGCGCAACCCCCCTAATCTATGTGCACGGCTCCTAATCTACATGCAGGGCGCTGGACGCATGGATTTCAATGGGATTTTTTTTTTGAAGCCCATGATTAGAGCCTGAGGCTCTAATTGGCTTCAAGAAAAAGTGGGCACTGCGCCCTGAGCCCACCCAGTTGTGTGACAATAGCAAGTTAATATTTGCTATTGTCTTTCTGCTTCTCCTCCCGGCCAATTAGGAAGCAGGTCATGAGACACGATTGGCCGAGAGAAAAAGCGACCGTATTGGCCGGGAGCAGGGGGGGGGGTGCCGAGGAGGAAACGCAGAACAAAAGACACCAAGGAGGAGACACCGGGGAGAAGATGCAGGCATGCGACCTAGATGGAGTAAGTGCGGCGTTTGCCGATCGATAAAACAGGTGGGGTGGGGGCTTGACTGACTGCTTGACGGACGGACGGACCGTCCGACTGGGAGGTGGGGTGGTGGGCAGTTTGTTTTCCACCCTCTCCCTCCAGAAATGGAGCACCAGCCGCCACTGGCAGGATTTTTTTCCTAAGTCAAGTTGCATCGATTAGAATGGTTCCATTGCACAGAATGGGGTTAAACTGGGGCCCGACTTCTGATGCTCCAAAGTTTGAGCAATTGTCGCATCAGTGTGAACCGGGGCCTAACACTTTATTTAATTTTTTACTGGGGTGGGGCACAATTAATCAATTTCAGACAAACAAGGTAACTGGTATGGAGTGGATATCCAAATCATTGAATGATATACGCTTTTTTTAAAACAACCCACCCGACTGATTATTATGGGCAACTTACAACATACCGGGGTTGATTTACTAAAACTGGAGAGTGCAAATTCTGGTGCAGCTGCGCATGGTAGCCAATCAGCTTCTAACTTCAGTTTGTTAAATGAAACTTTGACACAAAAAAAAAAAATGGAAGTCGATTGGTTTCTTTGCAGAGCTGCACCAGATTTTGCACTCAAGTTTTAGTAAATCAACCCCAATATCTCAGCTTTGTTAGGTCCTGAGCTTTTGTCAATGGCATCACTTATATAACACTTTGGAAATCATTAACAACTGATTGACATGTGCATTTGACTTACAGCTGGCCTCCTCATCTGCATCAAGCAGGTTTTGCATCCCTATAGACTTGCATGGGAATTCAGATTCGCCCCCGCCTCCCAGCCCTGGCCGCCCGCCCTTAGAGCCAATCCTTACCCCGAAGTTACGGATCTGACTTGCCAACTTCCCTTACCTACATTGTTCTAACATGCCAGAGGATGTCCACCTTGGAGACCTGCTGCGGATATGGCTACGGCCTGGCGCAAGATTTACACCCTCTCCCCTGGAATTTCTGTCACGAGGGGGCGAGCGCGGGGAGCCGCCTCACCCCAATCCACCATCCGGGCCCCGGGGACAGCTTGGCCAAAGTGCCCCCCCGCCAGCTCGGCGTGGAAGAGGGACTGTGGGGGGAGGAGGCATATGAAAGCCTGTCGATGCAGACCCTCAATATTCCACGGCATTTACAAAGGGCCTGCCTGACATCGTTTTTATGAAGAGAAACAGGCGCACTTGTTATGGAGCCCTTTTCACCCTTACTATATTTCCCTTTTTATATGGTTATTGGCCAATAAAATTATTGCAAATGGCCTTTCATGTCGTTAAGACTCAGCTTGTAGACTATTGGAAAATATTTTTCCTCTCGGCCTTGTTTTTATTTGGTTAAATTTGGAGCGTCCCAAAGCAGGAATGTTTTGTTTAAACTTTAGGTCTGCTCATTAGCGAGCTTTGACTTCTGAAGGGAGAGAGCGAGAGAGAGAGGTGGGCGGCTGCTATGACTGAAGGGAATTAAAGAGCCCCCAGCTGTAGCAGCTTTATTTTCAAATAACCCTCAGATATTTCTCGCTCAGAACTGCCTACGCAGAGGGTAGGATGTTCTCTCTGGAAACTATTTGGCTCTTTCCTGAAGTATTGGATGTTTAATAAATTTGAGAACGGCTGGGCTCTTAGAATACCAGAGCTGTACTTATGAGGCCAGGATATTCAGTTGTGCCACAGGCCGCAGCCTGCTTCAAAATAAAGCCATCAAAGAACAGCTAGGCTCTTAACAGGAGGAAGAAAAACGTTCCGTTAACCTATACATTCTACTGAGATGTATAATGCAAAATTACACTAATTTAAATGACTCTGAATCTACGCGTTTCTCTGTGTTGCCGCTCTCCCTCCACCACCCAAAACAGTCAAGACAGACGCTAGAGTGGCGTAGGCCTCAGTCACAGCAAACAATATAGAGTAGCAGAATAAGAAAACGCATGGCCTGGCCAGCAGTGTTAATGACGTCAAATTTCGATTTAATTACTTCAGCCCCGGAAGGATTTACCCACTTTCCCGACCAGGCCCTCTTTTGTGACACGGCCCTGCGTCATTTTAACTGACAATTGCGCGGGCGTGCGACGCTGTACACAAATAACATTTCCATCCTTTTTTCCCCCAACGAGCTTTCTTTTGGCGGTATTTAATCACCTCTGTGTTATTTATTTTTTGCACTATAAATAAAAAAAGTGACAATTTTGAAAAAAAAAAAATTCTTTTACTTTCCTGCTATAATACATATCCAAAAAAAATATAAAAAAACAAATGTATTCCTCAGTTTAGATATTTATTCTTCTACATATTTTTGGTTTAAAAAAAAATCACAATAGGCGTATCATGATTGGTTTGCGCAAAAGTTATCGCGTCTACAAACTATAGAATAGATTTAGGGACTTTTATTTTTTAATGTTTTTACTGGTAATGGCGATCTGAAATTTTTAGCAGGACTGCGACATTGCGGAGGAAAAATCTGACCCCAAATGACACTTTTTGGGGACCAGTGACATTACATTGATCAGTGCTATAAAAATGCACTGATCAATGTATAAATGACACTGGCAGGGAAGGGGTTAACACTAGGGGGCGATCAAGGGGTTAACTGTGTTCCCTGGGTGTGTTCTAACTGTAGGGGGATGGAGCTGCCTGGAACACCACAGAGATCGCTGTTCCCAATCACTAGGAAAAGCAGATCTCTGAGATGTCCCCTGTAAGAACGGGGATCCTCCTTGTTTACACAGGCAGATCCCCATTCTTCCTCTGTATAGCGCGATCGTGGGTTGTCGGCGGACATTGAGTCCGCCACGCCCGCTATATCACATGCATGAACCGACGTACACCTACGGCGATTCACGCTATCCAGCCACCTTGCCACAGTATAACTGCGCCGGGTGATCGGGAAGCAGCTAATCTTAGTCATAAGTCTTGAATAAAATGCCATTTTAGCTTTAGCCGTATTTTAGTCACCTGAATTATTTTTAACGCAATGGTGAGCTGTTAGAGCTGTTTTGACGCTGAGCCGGCAAAGCGATCAAAAACACGGCTTAACGTTGTATACACAGCGTTAAGCCTCATCAGACATTTCTCTGCCTCTATTCAAAATCAATGGTTCCCTATGGGAGCCCATTGTTTTGAATGGAAGTTGAACCAGAAGTCGGTTCGTGATGATCCGACTTGAGTGCGACTTGGATCTTGAAGGGGAACCCCCGCAAAAAATTAATATGGTATGGATTTAAAGGGGAACCCCCACGCCAAAAAGCCGGCGTAGGGTCCCCCCCCCCCAAAGTCCATACCAGACCCTTATCCAAGCACAAAGCCTGGCAGATCAAGAAAGGGGGTGGGGACGAGCGAGCGCCCCCCCCCCCCCCGGACCATACCAGGCCACATGCCCTCAAGGACAAGAGCCTCTTCCCGATAACCCTGGCCGTTGGTTGTCGGGGTCTGCGGGCGGGGGCTTATCGGAATCTGGAAGCCCCCTTTAACAAGGGGGCCCCCAGATCTGGGACCCCCACCCTATGTGAATGAGTATGGGGTACATTGTACCCCTACCCATTCACCTGAAAAAAGTGTCCAAAAAAAACACTACACAGGTTTTTAAAATATTTTATTAAATCAGCTCTGGTGTATTAGTTCTTCTGCTCTTTTGCGGGGTTTCTGTCTTCTGAGGGGTCTCCTGCTCTTTTCTGCTGTCTCCTCCGCTGTCTTCTCCCCCTTCTCTTCTAGAGATGTTGACTCGTCGCTCTCTCCCACTCGAATGCCAAGTCCATGCACGTTGCCTTATACTGGCATGGGGCGGGGCCACCCACTGACATCCTGAGGCCCCGGCCCTTATGTCGTCACAGCCCTCCCCGGGAACCACCTTCTTTTTTTCCATCTATGCGCAGGACCTTGGTGTGCTCCTTTACCTGGCTGGTCTAAAGGGCTGGTTGTCCGTCCATGCGTGTGGATTTGGATGGACGCAGTCCCTGGTGTCTTGGCTAAATGACATATAATCCATGGAACCCCGCTGCTGGTTTTCGGGGTAGATTATATCACAGCAAACAGCCTTGTTTGTGGTCCGCTGGGTTCTTGTGATTATATCTGGAGCCCGGAAGTGTGAGCAGAGAGGTGTCTTATGTGGTGATTCTCATCTGATATGTTGGTTATAATCATACGTCTGGTGAGCCTCAGTTGTTTGGTTTTCCTGCACGTTTTGCACCGGTGGAGGAGGATTTATTGGTGGTCGATTAATTCAAGCACTAATCTATATTGCACTATATTGGACTTTTGATCATCACACTGCATTTTTGCTATATGCACTTGCACTTTAGTAACTTTGTGCGCTGCTGAGAACATTAATCTAATTGGTTTTCAATATTAGCACTTTATAATTTTATTTTTAAGCAGCAGCAAGGAAATTCATACTTTACTTTATTGATATTGAGCACGTTAATATTAGCATGGTGGTTTACATATACTAGTAACTAACAATAGGTATACAGGTAATGGGTCAAAAGGTCATTCAGAAATAGCCCGATGTTAGGAGAATATGGGGTAGATTTATTAAATGCAAACAGATTGTGCATTTTGCAAGTGCAGTTACACTCATTTTCCCCACAGCTTAAGGCCTCTGTCACACGGACGTTCCGTTCAGGTCCACCTGTCAGCTTTTTCAGGCAGACCTGAATGGAGCCTCAATGCAGCCCTATGGAGCAATGGATGTCAGCGGAGATATGTCAGCTGACACCCGTCGCTCTCCGATCCGCTCCACTTCCGTAAAGTGTGATGGAGGAAAACCCAATTTTTCCATCCGTCTGCGGATCAGACCAGATGACAACGGACAGGCGGGTCCATTGTCATCTGATTTGCCACAGCGGTGAGCGGGGGCTCAGACGGATCCGTCATCCATCGGTTCAGCGAGGATCAGCGGAGCAACGGACAGGACCGTGTGAAACTGGCCTAATGGATGTGGTAAAGCTCTGCCGATTTCTATCACCCAATCATGTGCAGGCAAGAAATGCTGTTTTTTTTTTTCCTTACCCCTGACTGTATTATTTACACAATGAAGCTTCATCATATTCTCTAAGCTCTGGGGAAAATTTGTGCAACTGCACTTGCAAAGTCCAGAGTATACTTGCCTTTAGTAAATCACCCCAAGGTTTCTCTTATTTTGGAATCGTCCTCTTCCATTAAACTTCTGGTGCTGGAGGGAATGTGAGCTCAGAGATGATATTAGCATGAGCTGAGCTCATTATTATTATTATTTATTATTATTATTTTAGGTACTTATATAGCGCCGTCAATTTACGCAGCGCTTTACATATTTTTTTTACATTCACATCAGTCCCTACCCTCAAGGAGCTTACAATCTAAAGTCCCTAACTCACATTCATACATATACTAGGGACAATTTAGACAGGATCTAATTTACCTACCAGCATGTCTTTGGAGTGTGGGAGGAAACCGGAGTACCCGGAGGAAACCCACGCAGGCACAGGGAGAACATGCAAACTCCAGGCAGGTAGTGTCGTGGTTGGGATTTGAACCAGCGACCCTTTTTGTTACCAGGTGAAAGTGCTACCCACTACACCACTGTGCCGCCCATATGTTGAGTTGGTATCAGTGTCATTGCACCCGTTGTTAACAGTGTACTTGTACTGCCATTTCGAAACAGCAAAACGCTTACTTTATGCTACATTAGAATGCATGTCAAGAAGAAATCCCATTCTTATGTAGCTGCTTCCCATTTATATTCTGTAGCTTAGTGTGAAAGACAAAAGGTTTCTCTATGGGTCCACCCCTACTCTATGGGTCACATCTACATGTGTGTGTTACAGTTTAAGACACCTATGAGATGATTCAGAATTCGCTGACATGTGCATACGACAATGCAGAGGACCTCTTTCTAACCTGCATTTGACCTGCTTCAAGCAGGTTTGCATTACCATAGACTTGTATGTGGATGCAAAACCCATTTGAAGCCAATATGAGTCTGTTGACATAAGCCTTTAGACCAGGGGTCACCAAACTCTAAAAAAAGGCCAGTTTACTGTTCAGGCTTTAGGAGGGTAGAAATACCACATTGTTGGTTTCTGTGAAAGTAATTTCGCCCCATTATTGGTGTAAGTGAGAGGAATTGTGCTCCATCATTGATGTCATTGGGGCCCATAGTTGGTATTATTGAAAGGAATTGTGTTTCAATTTTGGTGTCAGTAGGAGGAATTTTGGTGTCATTGGGAGGAAATGCCCCCCCTTCATTGGTGTCAGTGGGGGGGGGGGGTTATGCCCCAACATTGGTATCAGTGGATGAAATCCTGCCCCAAGAGCCGGATAAAAGCAAGCAAAGGGCCGTAGTTTGGAGACCACGGCTTTAGACTGTGGAGGGGGAGTTGCTCTGGACTAATGGCACGCTTACAATTTAACGGAAAATAAAAAAACCTCTCTAATCTAGAGTGATAAGAAAAAAAAGTCAACATTTTTAATGTTATAACAAAGAATGTTCTGCTCACTTTTATAAATTGGTCAAAGTCCATTATAAAATGGATCCGACAGCACAATCAAGTTTTAATTTACCTAAACTATGTAACATGAAAACCTACCTAAACTATCCAATAAAGCCATAATCAGGTAAGCCCTTGTACACAAAAGTTAACGGTAGATCCTAAAGGAGTTTGTAAATAAAAATTGCAATGTGTGTGTTGAGCTTTAGTTAAAGTGGTTGTCAACTCGTGACAAACACTTTAACCTACAGGTAAGCCTATGATAAGGCTTACCTGTAGGTGCCCTGCATATCTCCTAAACCTGTACGGTTTGGGAGATATGCAGTGTACTAGCTGTTCCAACGTAATTTCAGCACATGCGCAGTGAACAAACGGCCTTCGTGCCGTTTCTTCACTGTGATCGTGCCGTAATGTCACACGACTCCAGCCAGTCACAGCGCCGGAGTCGCAGCCCCAGAAGGAAGAGGGGCTGAAGATGGACGCTGCCTGCACGGGGGACATCGCTGGATGTCGCAGGCTTCGTTTGCATGTAAGTGGCACATAATGGGCTAATATGCTATGCATAGAAGCCCATTATGCTTCTACTTTACAGGGTAATGTAGAGGAAGTAAGCCCCATCTGGGTTTACTTCCTCTGTAAGACCTTTATAGACAACCTTTTTTGAGAAAGTTTAGGGAGCTGCCATTGTCAATCACTGAAAGCTAGCTGTTTGGCTAATACATTAACCAACTGTGTTATAGGGTTTGGGTCAATGGCCTGATATAAGCATGCATATTTGTAAAATCAGACATCCTCATTCACATGCTTTTATCAGATAGGGGACACAAAGGGGTTAATTTACTACAACTGGGGAATGCAAAACCTAAAGCAAACCGTGCATGGTAGCCAATTGCCTTCTAACTTCAGCTTGTTCAATTAAGCTTCGATAAAAAAGTAGATTGGTTTCTATGCAGAGCTGCACCAGATTTTGCACTCTCCAGTTTTATTCTATACAAGTATTTATACAGCGCCATCAATCTATGCAGCACTTTACATATATATTGTACATTCACATCAGGCCCTGCCCTCAGGTCTCTAAGTCATATTCATACATACACATGCTAGGGCTAATGTAGACAGGAGCCAATTAACCTACCAGCATGTCTTTGGAGTGTGGGAGAAAACCAGAGTACCCGGAGGAAACCCACGCTGGCACAGGGAGAATGAGCAAACTCCAGGCAGATAGTGCCGTGGCTGGGATTTGAACCGATGACCCTAGTGCTGCTAGGCGAAAGTGCTACCCCACTTAGCCACTGATTAAGTAAATCAACCCTAAAGTATTGACCTGAGTGGTGCTCCTTCAATAACCAGTTGTGAGGGTGTGGGCAGATCGGTGAGCAATCTGTATTGCTTAAAGTAGTAGTAAACCGCACAAAAAAAAAAAAATAATACATTGTGCCCCCAAGTGGTTTATTATTATTATTATACAGGATTCAGTGCAGCGCTTTACAACATGAGGGCAGACAGTACAGTTACAATACATTTCAATACAGGAGGAATCAGAGGGCCCTGCTCGTTAGAGCTTACAATCTAGGAGGGAGGGTCAAGAGTGGGGGGTGAGCTGATGGAGAAAATAAAAGTACAGTTCTTAGGTGTGGGCAGGATAGACTTCTCTAAAGAGGAGGGTTTTCAGGGACCGCCTAAAAGAAAACAGTAGGAGATAATCAGACAGATTGGGGTAGGGAGTTCCATAGGATGGGAGAGGCTCTGGAAAAGTCATGGAGGCGAGAATGGGATGGAGGTGACAAGGGAGCTAGAGAGCCGGAGGTTTGGGAGGAACAAAGAGGACGATTAGGTTGGTATTTTGAAACTAGGTTAGTGATGTAGCTGGGGGCTGAGTTGTGGATGGCTTTGTACTAGAACCAGCGAAGAGTATGCATTGTATACTAGCACGTTATGACAGACTTACGTGAAAACGAAGCCCTCCAGCACTTCGCTGTCACAGTGCTTCAATCTTCACCTGGTCTTCCACTATATGAATGACGAGCCACGATGACATTACTCCTGGGCATGCGTGTGTGGGAGTCACAGTTCTAAATCGACGGTAAAGTCCATTCAGTGCCCAGTGTGCATGCATAGGTGACGTCGCCGATTGCTACTAAAGTAAATATCTCCTAAATGGCGCACGTTTAGAAGATATTTACTGTACCTACAGGTAAGCATTATTATAGGCTTACTTATAGGCAAAAATCAACATCATGACTTTACTACAACTTTAAGAGCAGACAATAAAAATTTGGTCACAAGCCAGTATATGCAAATCACATGACTACATGAACAAAATCTTTTCACAAGATTACCATATTTGTATTTGAAATGTATTTTTATTGGTCTAACCTGGAGTTGAGCTTTTTTCGAAGATCATGTGTGAGATTTGTGTTTTGCCATTCATCCATTTTGGGTATGATAACTAAATTTAGAGTCTCTTGTTTTCTTGGAGGTTGAACATAATGTTTCAATCAGATATTTTGGCAGTTGCTCGGTTGTTGGGTTTTGCACAGGTGGTGGTGGTGGTGGTATGCTTCCAGTGATCAATCTTGGCATCTCTTGTGGCTGTAATGTAGCAGTTTCTTGGCACATAGAGGCTTACATGTGACTTCTTTTCTTTTTATCCCAACAAAAACATTTGTTTCTACTGATAAGACTGCAGTTCCTTTAGCACCTGGCAAAAGCAGAGGGAACTGATGTCTTATTGGAAGATTTACTCATTTATATTTTTAGAGCATCTGTCTTATCTCCCAGGATATTTGCTATATGTGTATGGAAGAGGTACTTAAAATATTTTGAAAGCTAATCCCTTTGTCATAAGGCTTTTTTTCAATAACATTTTCAATGTTTTGGTTGTTGCTGCAAGGAATCTAAGGTGGTCATAAATGGTCATAAATCTGGGTGGTGGATCTAAGCACGTGAAGACCAAGACGACCACTTAGATCCCTTTCACACTGAAGGCAGTTTTCAGGTGTTTTAGCGCTAGAAATATCACCTGTAAAGCGCCTGAAAAGCTTCCCATGCCGCCCCAGTGCTTTTGTGTGCTTTAGGAAAAGTCATGCAAGCAGCATCTTTTGGGCGGGTTAGGAGCGCTGTATACAGTGCTCCCAACTTGCCCCTGCCCATTGGAATGAATGGGTAGCCCTTCCAAAGCGTCTGAAAAGTGCTTCGGAAGAGCGGCAACATGGGAGTTTTAACTCTCAATGGGACACTTAGTCACAGCTATGCTTCACGTCCCATTGAGACGTGAAACGCGTTAGCAGCCATGTCCTGTCTTGGGGTCTGTTCGTGTCACTCTGTGATATTTCTTTGATTTAACTCCTCAATAAATGGTGTGCATCAAGAGTGCGGCTGTCCAGGAATTCTTCTTCCTTATGTCCTCAATTATGGTGTGGGGTTGTTTTTCAGGGATTGGTCTTGGCCCCTTAGTTCCAGTGAAGGGAACTCTTAAGGTGTCAGCATACCAAGACATTTTGGACAATTTCATGCTCCCAACTTTGCAGTAATAGTTTCGGGATGGGATGGCCCCTTCCTGTTTCAACTTGACTGCACACCAGTGCACAAAGCAAGGTCCATAAAGACATGGATGAGCAAGTTTAGGATGGAGGAACTTGATTGGCCTGCACAGTGTCCCAACCTCAACCCGATAGAACACCTTTGGGATGAATTAGAGCGGCAACTGCAAGCCAGGCCTTCTTGTCCAACATCAGCGCCTGACCTCACAAATGAGCTTCTGAAAGAATGGTGAAACATTCCCATAGACACGCATCTAAACCTTGTGGAAAGCCTTCCCAGAAGAGTTGAAGCTGTTATAGCTGCAAAGGTTGGGCCAACTCAATATTGAACCCTACAGACTAAGACTGTGATGCCATTACAGTTCATGGGTGTGTAGAGGCAGGCATCCCAATACTTTTGGTAATATAGTGTATATCAATTTTGCCACTTGGTATGATTCTTGAGCACAGCATTTTATAACCCAGAATTCAACGGTTTTTTTTTTGAGATTTTAGTGTATTCATCCATGAAAGGAGAATGCTTGGAATCAAGCCACTTTTCTTAACCAAATCTGCTTTGTGCGTGTAAAGGCAGGCATCCCGATACTTTTGGTAATATAGTGTACATCACCAACCTTATCTCAGACAAGCACCCATATGTTCTCTTCTGCTCCTCCCATGCAAGACTCCAGAGCCTTTGGAACTCTTAACCTCAATCTGTCCCGCTAACACCTACTCGGTCTGCCATTAACGAATCCTGAAAACTCATCTCTGCAGGAAGCCTATCCTGCCTCCACCTAAAGACCCTACTTTTACTTTCCCCATCACTTGCCCGTTCCTTTTAGATTGTAAGCTTTTATGGCAAGACCCTCTTAACCCTTTTGTATTAAATTAAACTATACTGTAACTCTACTGTCTCCCTTTTTTTTTTGTGAAGTGCTGAACAAGCTTTTGGCGCTATATAAATCCTGAATAATAATAAAAACCACATGTGCTCTGCTTACGTCTGTTGGGTCAGTTGCATGAGAAACATTAGCTAGTTTTGGCACTACAGATGATGGGCAGATGTCTCTTGGTTTGTTCATTTTTGGGGTTTTTCTGACTAGAACAAGGAAGGATTAGAACCTCTGTCAAGTTTTTAATGTGGTCTGTGTTTCTGTCACCAAACCAGAAAGTGGTAGGAAATTTAAAACATTCTGAACATTGAGGCTGGGTTCACACATGGTGCAGCCGTGGCCCACAGCGTCCCTGTTCACCAATTCAGGTACGAATCAGGTTCAAATTTTTGCCTGAATTCGCATCTAAACAGGGCCGGATTAATGAAGGGGCTATTGGAGCTGCAGCTCCAGGTCCATACCTTAAAATAGCCCCCCCCCCCAAATAAGAACAGGCCGTGCACAGAAAGCAATGAGCACACGGGGAGGAATCCCCCCAGACTAGCCTCTACATTCTGCATACACCACCACCCAGGGTCAGCAGAGAGTCCCTTGAGAAGCTTAGTCCATGCTAAGAAGCACCCACAGCTTTATTATTAAGGAAGAGGAGGCTTAATGTGGGAGGTGGCAGTGAACCATGACATTCCTGCGGTTGATGCAGCACTGGGAGAGGACTTAGAGGGACTGGTGCTGGTCAGAATGAGAGGGATGGAGGAGCCATGAGGATGTGGACAGCCGTTCCAGCCATTTCTCCTGAGAAGTGACTGACGGCCCCAGAAGCAATGGGTATTTTGTGACTTTCTGGGTCACAGCTATCATTCCTTGGCTACTGTAGCCCAGCACCAGGCCCATGATGCTCTTAATCCAGCCCTGCATCTAAAGCGGAACCAAAGACGCACAGGGACCTTTCCAAATGTGGACCGTGGCCACCCCCGGAGGTGTGTGAAGCGGCTCCATTGCAAGCCAGGCATACTCTCCTGTCATGCGAACTGGATGCAGGGAAACCCGCATCCAATTCGCATAAGTGTGAACCCAGCCTTACAGTTGCCACCAGAACAAGTGAAGGGGAACATTCCAAAAGGGACACCTGTTGCAGTAAAAACTATCAAAGAGGAGAATTGCCAATGCTTTTTAAAGATTTTTTCTCTTTTCCTGTTACATCTTCAGGGCGGGAAGTGAAATCTTTGGGACGCACAAGACGCATACAACAACAATAAAAAAAAAAAAACCCTTTTTAACCCTCAACCCTTCTCTACGCACGAAATGGAAAAAAAAAATAATAGTTTTGGTACTTTAAACTCTGCCTCCTATTACATGAACTCCGTTTCAACTTCTATGTGCTGTCTAAACACCTGCAGCCTCACCCAGCATAAGTCTCTCTGCAGGACGGACCGCGGATATAATTAATGTCAATCACTCTTCCTTTGTCCTCTTTTTATTTCTGCAACTGTGCAAGCACTGGTGCCATCGGACCAATTTTATAGTTTATCTTCTAAAATTCAGATGCTAAATACTGTAGCTACCTGTTGCATTTATTATTACTTAAAGCACATCTACACCCAAAAATGAAAAACAAAAATATACTGCAGTATCAGTTCTTAGGCTCCATTCACACTAGGGCATTTTTTGATGCATTTTGCAGAAATGCAGGGATTTTTTTTTAACATGGGTTCCTATGGAACATGCTCACATCAATGCTTTTTTGTGCCTCTGCGTTTTTGGAAAAGGTCAGGGACTTTTTTCATGCAAATAGCAGCGTTTTGCATGTAGTAGACTTCAATGGGCATGCAAGCAAAATGCAAGTGCTGCGTTTTTACCCCATTTGCGTTTTAAATCTGCCTAGCAACATTCCCCTGCCCCCCCCCCAAAAAAAAATTATAAAAAAACGTAAAAAGCAAACCGCGGCAAAATCACAGTAAAAAACAAAATGCATTGATGTTAATCGAGCCTTGTAAAACGTGCATCAGTTTTTTGTTTTTTTTATCAGGTTTTTTGCCATTTTCACCTAAGGACTGGTTCACACCTATACGGGTTGCAGTTTGCATATTCCAGGTGCATTTTGCAATGTCAATACATGTTTTTGATCCATTCAAGTCTATGGAACCAAAAACCAGAAAAAAAATTCCCCTGCCCCCCCCCCCCCCCAAAAAAATTATAAAAAAACGTAAAAAGCAAACCACGGCAAAATCACAGTAAAAAACACGGAAAGCACAGCAAAAAACAAAATGCATTGAGGTTAATCGAGCCTTGTAAAACTTGCATCGGTTTTTTTTTTTTTTTTTATCAGGTTTTTTGCCATTTTCACCTAAGGACTGGTTCACACCTATACGGGTTGCAGTTTGCATATTCCAGGTGCATTTTGCAATGTCAATACATGTTTTTGATCCATTCAAGTCTATGGAACCAAAAACCAGAAAAAAAAAGTGCCTGGCCCTTTCCATAAAATGCACAGATGTGAATGTGACCCATAGGAAACCATGTTAACCACTTCAGCCCTGGAAGGATTTACCCCCTTTCCTGACCAGAGCACTTTTTGCAATTGGGCACTGCGTCGCTTTAACTGACAATTGCACGGTCGTACGACGTTGTACCCAAACAAAATTGATGTCCTCTTTTTCCCACAAATAGAGCTTTCTTTTCATGGTATCTGATCACCTCTGCGGTGTTTATTTTTTGCGTTATAAACAAAAAAAGAGCGACAATTTTGAAAAATAAACCAATATTTGACATTTATACAGCGCTCAGAGCCAAAAATAGCCACTGATTACTGTATAAATATCACTGTCAGGGAAAGGGTTAACCTGTAGGGGGCGATCAGGGGGTTAACTGTGTTCCCTCACTGTGTTCAAACTGTATGGGGACTGGGCTGGCATGGGCATAACAGATCTAACTGATCCCGATCACTAGTAGATCACTGTCATGTCCCCTGTCAGTATGTGGAACCCCCGTGTTTACATTGAGATCAGTTAGGTGTTCTATTGGGTTGAGGTCAGGACTCTGTGCAGGCCAGTCAAGTTCCTCCACCCCAAACTCGCTCATCCATGTCTTTATGGACCTTGCTTTGTGAACTGGGACACAGTCATGTTCAAACAGGAAGGGGTCCATCCCCAAACTGTTTCCACAAAGTTGGGGGCATGAAATTGTCCAAAATGTCACTGGAACTAAGGGGCCAAGCCCAACCCCTTAAAAGCAACTGCACACCGTAATCCCCACTCCACCAAATGATTTGGACCAGTGCACAAAGCAAGGCCCATAAAGACATGGATGAGCGAGTTTGGGGTGGAGGAACTGCACAGACTCCTGACCTCAACCCGACACTACACCTTTAGGATGAAGTAGAGCGGAGACTGCAAAGCCAGACTTTGTCCAACATCAGTGCCTGACCTCCCAAATACGCTTCTGAAGGAATGGTCAAACATTCCCATAGACCAGGGGTGTCAAACTGGCGGCCCTCCAGCTGTTGCGGAACTACAAGTCCCATCATGCCTCTGCCTGTGGGAGTCATGCTTGTAACTGTCAGCCTTGCAATGCCTCATGGGAATTGTAGTTCCGCAACAGCTGGAGGGCTGCCAGTTTGACACCTGTGCCATAGACACACTCTAAACCTTGTGGACAGCCTTCCCAGAAAAGTTGAACTATTATAGCTGCAAAAGGTGAGCCAACTCAATACTGAACTAAGACTGGGATAGCATTAAAGTTCATGTGCGTGTAAAGGCAGGCGTCCCAATACTTTTGGTAATACAGTGTATATCAATAAGTGAACCCTTAGAGCACTGTGTAAAATGCATACTAGTCAAGTGCTGCAAAATAGGCATATTTGTGGCAAGAAAAAGGGATCATTTCAATTAGAAGAAATCACAGCTGCTCAATAACAGTTTCAAGAACAGGCATTTATGAGATTGCCATGAGATCTAAAATGTATACGTGTGGCCTTACGTTACACAAGAGGTATGCAACCAGCTGCTGAGAAGACAGACACGTTGGGACTTGTAGTTCATCAAGTGTTTTAGAGCCACAGGGGACCTTGCCGTACTGTAGAGCTCAGCTCTAATTCATGCAGTAACAGCCGCAGTTTTGAAGAACTGGGTGTTGGCTGTTCACACCGAGTAGACAACTCCCTCTAGTTTGGCACAGACAGCATCTCTTGCGGTTTGGCATCGAGGGGACTTCTTTAGGCAAGTGCTCCTCCCCAAATGGATTAAAGAGCATGGAAAATGTTTAAATGTTATGAGCTTCCACACAGCTGAAATATCCATCCGTGCCCTGACCAAAGTGTTCTATTTTAAAGAAGGTCACCGAGGATGGCAATTATTTTTACTGGCAGAGTGCATGCAGTGAGCGATGAAGAGGGGGCAGCAAAAGCTCTTACTCTAGGCTGTTTTTAAAGATAGATAGATAGATAGATAGATAGATAGATAGATAGATAGATAGATAGATAGATAGATAGATAGATAGATAGATAGAAATGTAGATGAAAATATGCACACAAATACAGATGACCTTGAAATAATGTAAAGAAAGACATGTTGGTCTTTGTGCTGTGTTTAAAGCCCACTACTATTTTACATTTCTTAAAAAGAAGCTTTTTCACCCTTTTCTGTAAAATAAGAATTTAAAAAAAAAAGTTGTTATAGAGGACTCCATCACCTTCACTCTCCTTCCTTGCCACTGGATGCCATGTGGGAAGGGGTTCAGAGAGGGTAATAAAAATGTTCTCAAGTATTCCACCATCACCGTGTATTCAAAAATTGCCCTTACATTCGGCTTAGAGTCCCTGAAATCCAATTAAAAGTCCACCTCTAATTTGCCTCCAATCCCTCTCGCCCCTCTTCAAGCTGGATTTAAAGTGATATTAAAGTCTTGGGTTTTTTTTTCATTGAAAAATAACAAACATGTTATACTTACCTGCTCTGTGTAATGGTTTTGCACAGAGCAAGCCTGATCCTCCTCTTCTCTGGTCCCTTGCCGGCGCTCCTGGCCCCTCCCTCCTGCCCCCACAGCAAGCAGCTTCCTATGGGGGCACCCGAGCCGAGCCGCCGCCCCTCTGGACTCACATGCCCAGGAGAATAGCCTGCTCTGTGTCCCTGCTGGGCCTTGTCAGGAGCGTCCTGCACCGCAGCCAGCCCAGCCGGTCTGCCTCTCTTTTCATGTTGTTTCCAGCTTCCACGTGCACACTCCTGACGTCAGATGCCTTCTTGTGCACAATCCCGTGCTCCCGCCTTGCGCCACGTGCATGCTCACCATGCGTGCGCCCACACCGTGGCCGTGCACTCCACTGATCCTTGTCAGCTTAGCCCATTAAGGGAAACCTTCAGAGCAATCTTATGGCTGCCACGCCATCTAGTATTCAGACACGACTCTGCACCTTGAGAAGTCAGGAACAACTTTCTTTTCAAAAAAGGGGGAAAGCACTTACCTATCTTGCCGCAGGGGTTCTGATTAAAGGAGCCAACCTTCACCCATCATGGCGGGCTTGTCACCTCTGGACCTTTGAGGACCGGGTCCCCCATTCATTCGGGGTGCACTCCCTTGGACCTGTATAGCACCCCTATGGAAATTTTCCTTGGGCAATAGACCAGGATTTCCAAAACACAAGGGTCCAGTGCCACGCAGGTTACATTACAGGCAAAAACCTTGATTTTTCCTTCCGAGGCTCGGGAACCATCTATTTTTAGCCAACTTGCCATCCGAATGGATCTGATCATAACGTCCCCTTCCTGGGACATCATTCCAAGATTGAAGAGCTTTCACAGCCATGACCATCACCTTCAAGACACTGGCGTAAAAACTGAGGTACTCCCTGTATGGGAGGGGTTATATGGGGGGAACTTCCTGTTTACTGGTTGCCAGTATCCATTCACCTGTAGGTGGCGTCTAACCCAGTTAGTAATTATTATGGTCTGCTCTGTGTCCCATCATGTACGATAAAGAAATGCACATTCTGTTATAATTGTCTCTTCTTGGTTCCCCTGTAGGAGGTGATTATTGCTAGACACTGTGAGACAGCTGATTGAAGGAAAGGCACACACCCCCTCCGCACACATGCAGAACTTGCCTGTGAATCGTGCAGCAATGTGCTAATCCATTTATAGCAACCTCCTCCGACACACACTTCTATCTCTGAGTCTCGGAGAGCAGAACAGAGCTACAGGACACAATGCTTTAAAGCAGGGGTAGGCAACCAGTAGCCCTGCAGCTGTTGTGGAACTACATTTCCCATGAGGCATTGCAAGGCTGGCAGTTACAATTACTCCCAGAGGCATGGTGGCACTTGTAGTTCTGCAACAGCTGGAGGGCCCCAGGTTGCCTACCCCTGCTTTAAAGAGAGATAGGAAAACTCTGCAGATAAATGTGTCCAGCTCAAATTTCATGAATTGGGTTTACATCCACTTTAACCTCTTGCTGACCGCCGATCGGCATCTGACGGCGACAAGGCGGCGCTCCTGCGCAAATCGTCGTCATATGACGGCGGCTGCGAGATCGCGCCCAGTGAGCTCACTGTGTCCGGGGAGGGCCAGGGAGTGGGTGCAGCGGCTTCGATTGCCGCCGGCTACCCGCGATGCCCGCCCGGAGTGAAAGAACAGAGGTCCGTGTAAGTAAACACGGACCTCCGTTCTGTGAGGGGGGAAGGGCTGTGATCACAGCCTTCCTCTACACGGAAGCTGTGATCGCTTCCCTTCCCCTGCTAGGGCAGTCCCCCCACAGTTAGAACACGCCCAGGGAACACAGTTAACCCTTAGAGCGCCCCCTGCAGGTTAACCCCTTCACTGCCAATGGCATTTACACAGTAATCAGTGCATTTTATAGCACTGATCGCTGTATAAATGCCAATGGTCCCAAAAAAAGTGTCAAAATGGTCCGACATATCCGCTGAAATATCGCAGTACCGCTAAAAATCGCAGATCGCCGCCATTACTAGTAAAAAATAAAAAAAAAATAAAACCCCTCTCATCATCCGTAAACGCGACCACTTTTGCGCAAACCAATCAATAAACGCAGATTGCGATTTTTTTATCGCAAATATGAGGAAGAATATAAATTGGCCAAAACCGATGAA
>BLSH010521336.1:416274-429577 GCA_018402905.1 Glandirana rugosa
AACGTTATAAAATACAGCGTGACATAAACACGTCGCCACAAAGTTTGTGTTAAAAAACTCCTTTTTTATGTGAAAGTACTTAATTTTTTTTTTTTTTTGAAATTTCAATCGGGTAAAAAAAACAAATTACACCTTCTACTACAATGCGGTTAATTTACGTATGGATTGTATAGTACGAAGTTTTAACGGGTGTGAGTACCTTACCGTTGACTAACTTTAAAGTTTTTTTTTTTTTTTAATTCATGAAAGTGTATTTTTTCCTCAAAAAATTGTGTTTGAAACACCGCTGCACAAATACAGTGCGACATAAAATATTGCAACGATCACCATTTTATTCTCTAGGGTCTCTGCTAATAAAAATATATAAATATAATATTTGGGGGTTATAAGTCATTTTCCAGCAAAAAATACTCATTTAAACTTGTAAACAACAAATGTCACAAAAAGGCCCGGTCTTTAACTTGTGATACAAGAGACAGCAATACAGAAAACAATAAAAACCTGACAGGTGGTCTAATCCCTCTCAACTCTACAAAAATGTTTTTAAAAAAGTCTGGCCTATATACTTTAAAGTGAACCTGTAGCTGTGTCCTCCATAGGCAAATAAAAGCTTCACTTTTAGTTTCTAATATAAAAATAAATACACATTTACTTTATACACAACATTTTAAAATTCAATTTCCTTTAAATATTTATCTGCAGCGGTTTCACAATGACCACAGTTTAGGAAAAAAGTAGCTTTTCCTGGCAATTATCTGGGGTAAGGAAGCCAAGTATTAGAGAAATGTTGATCTAATAGGAATTAACTGGTTTGGATTGAAGTTTGGCCTCAGAAGTTTTATCTGAAACTCCATGTGCAAGCGCTGTATGACTGTCAGAGATGAACAAATAAGAACCAACTTCTGTCCCAAATACAGGGATGGAAATCTCTGACTGAACTAGCATACTAGAGATAAAAATGTTATTTAATAATAAAGGGGGAATTATGGCTGAATATTAAAGTGGTATTAAACCAAAAATTGAATCTATTGCAGCTTAGCAATCATTAGATGTGGTGTCTGCATTAGTTTCCTTTTTTTCAGCTTTTCACTTTTTTCACCTGGTGTCCTGGGCAGGAACACACCTCCTGTATTAGTGAGCCTCCACTCTGGATGAAGAGGCACAGGGGGCACCTTTGGACAGCAGCACTGTCAGTCTGGTGGGAGGAGATGCACTAGCAGACTACACTAACAAACGTATTGAATTTCCGCCAAACATATAGTTTGGTGTTGAGGCCAAAATAGTTAAATTTTGGTCTCATCTGACAACCTTGACCACTTGCTGACAGCCCGCTGTCGCCTGACAGCAGCAAAGTGGTCCGATATCGCAAACCGACATCACCTGACGGCGGCTGAGAGATCGCAAGTTGTGGGTGCGCTCACTGTGTTCAAGGGTACCCATGATGGCTCCCCCGGTTTGACAGAATGGAGGTCTGTGTATGTAAACATCTGACAGGGGGAAGGAATGTGATCGCAAGCTCCCTGCCCCAGCCAGCCCAGCTCCCATACAGTTAGCAACACACACAGGGAACACAGTTAACCCTTGGAGCGCCCCCCAGGTTAACCCCTTCCCTGCCAGTGACATTTACACAGTATTCAGTGCATTTTCATAGCTCTGATCGCTGCATAAATGTCATTGGTCCCAAAAAAGTGTCAAAATGGTCCGACATGTCCGCCCCAATATCGCAGTCCCAATAAAAATTGCAGATCGTAGCCATTACTAGTAAAAAAAAAAAAATAAAAAACACATATTAATTCTCATTTGTAAATGCAGCAACTTTTGCGCAAACCAGTCAATATACGCGATTGTGATTTTTTTTTTAACAAAAATATGAGGAAGAATATAAATCGGCCAAAACCGATGAAAAAATCTTTTTTTTTTTTTTTTTTGTATATGTATTATAGCAAAAAGTAAGAAATATTGTTTCTTTTTTGTTTTGTTTTTTTTTAAATTGTTGCTCTTTTTTTGTTTATAGCGGTGATCAGAAATGACACAGAGGTGATCAAATACCACCAAAAGAAAGCTCTATTTGTGTCGAAAAAAGGACGCAAATTTTGTTTGGGTACAACGTCACACGTCCACGCAATTGTCAGTTAAAGTGACGCAGTGCCGAATCGCAAAAAGTGCTCTGGTCCTAAAGGGGGAAATCCTTCCGGGGCTGCAGTGGTTAAAGTGATTGTAAAGCTTTGCTTTTTTTTTTTTTTTAAATAACATGTCTTACTTACCTGCTCTGTGCAAGTGTTTTGCCCCGAGTGGCCCCGATCCTCCTCTTCTGGGGTCCCCTGGCGGTACTCCCAGCTCCTCCATTTCATTGGGTGCCCCCACGGAGAGCTGCATTCCATGGGGGCACTCGTGCAAGCACGCTCCTGAGTCCTGCTGCTATGTACATTGACACAGACAGCAGGATTCGGCCCCCCCTCCCAGCTCCCAAGTCACTGGATTTGATTGACAGCAGCGGGAGCCAATGGCTCCTGCTGCTATCAATTTATCCAATGAGAACCCGAGACATCGGCTGGAGCTGCTGAGCCCGTCCCTGTCGCTAGAACGATTGGGTTCAGGTAAGTGTTAGGGGGGCTCTGGGGGTGGGGGGCAGCTGCAGCACAAAAGGTTTGTGCATTAAGGTGAAAAATTGTGATGGTTTACAACCCCTTTATAACCACTTGCCACCCCGCCCACCATCAAATGACAAAGGAGCGATGCGGCTCTCATTCTGGGACGACATCATATAATGGTGCTCCAGAACAGCCGCCCCTCGCGCGTGGCCGTGTTCCTAGGACACAGCGCAACCCCTATCTCAGCAAAGAGCCGATAATGCGGTGTCCAATCACAGCCGGTCACATGTAAATATGAAAGTGCCATTTATCGTCTCTCCTCGCCTCACACTGACAGAGGAGAGTCTATCAGCGGCATCTCCTTGCAGGGGAAACCAGGACAGGTAATCAGGATAGTAAAGCCTCAGCAGTACCCATCAGTTACACCAATCAGTGCCCATTAGTGCTGCCAGCCAGTTCTGCCTTTCAGTGCCTGCCCATCAGAAAGTTGTCAATGGGAAGGTGGTTTACCTTCCACCATGGCAATGACCCAAAGCACAAAGCAAAAATGACCACACAGTGGTTGAAGGAGAAAAAGGTGAATGTCCTTGCATGGCCTAGTCAGAGCCCAGACCTAAACCCCATTGAAAATCTGTGGAATGACATGAAGACTGCAGTCCACAAACAGTCACCATCAAATTTAACTGAACTTGAGCAGTCCTGCAAACAACAGTGGGCAATTATTGCAAAGTCTGTATGAGCAGACTTAGTAGAGACAAATCCCAACACACTAAAGGCTGCAATTAAAGCAAAAGGTGGTCCAACAAAATATGGACACAAGGGGGTAATCCTTTTTCCAATGCAGTGATTCTTTTTTTTCCTGACATATTGGTGTTATATCTTTCACTTGGATATTATAAGTTGCACTGAGTAAATACAGCTGGATAAAACAAAATATGTGCCTGCATTAAATTCAGGCTGCAAAGCAACAACATGTGATTATTTTAAAAGGGGTGATTCTTTTTTCCCCCCACTGTATGTACATACACTAGGGATTATAATTATTTGATCCCCTGCAGATTTTGTAGGTTTGCCCACTTTCAAAATGGATGTAAAGCCTCCATATATCCAATGAAGTGAACAGCCTCAGATGATACACATAGATGATACAAACCTCCCTATACAAGTCTTACATGTATATCTTCTGTCTTCACTTTGATATACTGTTTAAAAAGTGCACATTCTGTTAGATTTTCCACTTCCTCATTCCTATGTAGGTGGAGATGATTCCTGGACACTGTGAGAGACCGAGGAAGCTGATTGGAGGAAAGACACACACCTCTGCGTTTTGTTTAGCAACCTCCTCCGACTCTAATTTCTATGTCCCGACTACCAGAACGAGTGAGAACTTATCAGGCTGGTAACAGAGCTATGGGGGAAGAGACAGCTATAGGACATATCTATTTGAACAGAGATAACGAAACACTACAGACAGACGTGTCCAACTCAAATTTCATGAATCGGGTTTACATTCACTTTAAGGTTTCTTGGCTGTTTCTTGGCAACTTGAAGTTTCAGCTCCCTCCATACATTTTCTATAGGATTAAAGTGGATGTAACGCCGATTCTTCTGTTATCAGCATGATAACTTCTGACAAGTTCTCCGTCAACAGAGATAAAACCTGGCTGAATTTTTGGTCAGGGAGGTTCCTATATTATCAGACAGCTAAACTATTCACAGAACAGCTCTGAGAGTCTCTGTCTTTAAGGAGGGGGGGGGGGTGCCTCTCCTCCTGTCAGCTATCTTGGCTGCATGCTAAGAACATCAAGCTCAGTGATGAACAGAAAGAGAAAATCTGTAACATGATGTGAACTTTCTAAAGAATATATAAAGCTAAAGATATGCATGTAAAACTTATGTAGGGAGATTTGTTTAATCTCTGTGTATCATCTGAGGCTGTTCACTTCACTGTGTATATATGATGGTTTACATCCACTTTAAGGTCTGGAGACTGACTAGGCCACTCTGTGGCCTTAATGTGCTTCTTCTTGAGCCTATCCTTTGTTGCCTTGGCTGTATGCTTTGGGTCATTGTCATGCTAGAAGACCTATCTATGACCCATCTTCAGTGTTCTGGCTGAGGGAAGAAGGTTCTCATCCAAGATTTTTCAATACATGGTCCTGTCCATTGGCCCCTCAATGCGGCAATGTCGGCCTGTACCTTTAGCGGAGAAACAGCCTCAAAGCATCATATTTCCATCTCCATGCTTGACTGTAGGGATGGTGTTCTTCGGGTCATAGTCAGCATTTTTCTTCCTCCATACACGGCAAGATGTGCTCATGCCAAAGAGCTCCGTTTTGGTCTCATCTGACCACAGCACTTTCTCCCAATCCTTCTCTGAATCACTTAGATGTTCATTGGCATGACTGTACATGTGCCTTCTTGAGGAGGAGGACTCGCCATGTTTGCAGGAAGAAAAACGCCATCCCCACAGTCAAGCACGGAGGTGGAGACATTATGCTTTGGGGCTGTTTCTCTGCTAAAGGTACAAACCGACTTTGCCACATTGAGGGGCCAATAGATGGGGCAATATATTGTAAAATCTTGGATGAGAACCTTCTTCCCTCAGCCAGAACACTGAAGATGGTTCTTCCAGCATGACAATGACGCAAAACATACCGCCAAGTCAACTAAGGAGTGGCTCAAGAAGAAGCACATTAAGGTCAGGGAGTTGCCTAGCCAGTCTCCAGACCTTAATCCTATAGAAAATTTATGGAGGGAGCTGAAACCTCAAGTTGCCAAGCGACAGCCAAAAGCCTTAAGGATTTAGAGAAGATCTGTAAAGAAGAGTAGACCAAAATCCCTCCTGAGATGTGCAAACCTGGCCACCAACTACAAGAAACGTCTTACCTCTGTGCTTGCCAACAAGGGTTTCTCCACCAAGTACCAAGTCATATTTTACTTTGGGATTAAATACTTCATTTATAACATTTGTTTTTTCTGGATATTTGGTTGATATTCTGTCTCTATCATTTAAAATACACCCATGGTAAAAATTATAGACCCTTCATTTCTTTGTAAGTGGGCAAACTTACAAAATCTGCAGGGGGTCAAGTTATTTTCCCCACCGTTCTTTTGAATTGTTATGCATAATTTTTGTAGCACTGCACTTTATCTTAACATTTTGTTTTGATATCACAAATTTTAGTGCTGGCAGTTTACCAAAATTCCACCTGAGAGCAGGGATCCTCCCCTTATTATATCTATAAAATGCACACATACTTTTAAAGTATTAACCAACATTAATAAGCTAATCACCCTCTCATGTACATCTGAAAATGTTACAGGTTCTTGGCTAAGAAATATCAGAGTTGCCTTGATGTCTCTGGTTTACTTCAAAGTCATGAACACAAAACAAGCATGCAGCCAGTGAAGTACACGCAAAGACATGACTCCTGATCTGCACAGTGGTTCTGGGTCAGGAACTTGGGAAGTATTGAAGCTAGAAAGCCAACACAACAGCCAGTAATGGCTGAAGGAAGCCAGCAATGGGAAACCCTTATTATAGGTTTACTTTAAAAATGTAGCGCATAATAACTCACAATAAAGATCTTGAAGTTTGGGGTCCATGGCTAAATTATATCAATCACATGAATGTTGATAATTCTTTTTTCTCTTTAATTTAAAAAAAAAAAAACATATTTCATTTCTGGTGTTTGACCACACAGGTTGGATCTTTCTTCCCTCCACCTTCCCTTTTCCTTCCTTATTTCCTCAATCTATACTCCCCCATTATCTAATATATTTAACCAATTTGAATTTCTTTTTCTCTTTCTTCCAACTTTAAATAACCCACATTAAGTACTTTTTATAAACAGAAAAAAATTCCCCTGCAGATTTTGCAAATTTGCCCACTTAAAAAGAAATGGTCTATAATTTTTATCATAGGTGTATTTTAAATGATAGAGACAGAATATTAACTAAAAATCCAGAAAAAAAAACACATGATACAAATGTTATGAATTAAGGTGCAGTTCAGTGAGTAAAATAAGTATTTGATCCCCACCAACCAACAATAATTTTGGCTCCCACAGACTGGCTACAGTAGGTGCTCATGTGGTACACAGATTAGTCCTGTCAATTTAAGAAGGTGCTCCTAACAACAACTCGTTCTGTGTATAAAAGACATCTGTCCTCAGAATCAGTTTCTACCACTCAAGCCTCACCATCATGGACAAGACCAAAGAGCTGTCAAAGGACGTCAGGGACAAGATTGTAGAGCTGCACATGACTGGAATGGGCTACAAGACCATCAGTAAGTAGCTTGGTGAAAAGGAGACAACTGTTGGAGCAATAATTCGCATATGTAAGAATACAATATAACCATCAATCGCCCTTGGCCTGGAGCTCCATGCAAGATTTTGCCTCATGGGGTGAGGATGATCATGAGAACAGTGAAGGATCAGCCCAGAACTACAAAGGAGGAGCTTGTGAATGATCTCAAGGCAGCTGGGACCACAGTCACCAAACAAACTATTGGTAACATAATACGCTACCATGGATTAAAATCCTGCAGTGCCCGCAAGGTCCCCCTTCTCAAGAAGGCACACGTACAGCCCATCTGAAGTTTGCCCATGAACATCTAAATGATTCAGAGAAGGATTGCGAGAAAGTGCTGTGGTCAGAGGAGAACAAAATTGAGCTCTTTGGCATTAAAGTGATTGTAAAGGATCGTTTTTTGTTTTTTCTTTTGAATAATAAACATGTTATATTTACCTCCTCTGTGCAATTGGATTTGCACAGGGCAGCCTGGATCCTCCTCTTCTCGGGTCCCTTTTCTGCTCTCCTGGCCCATCCCTCCTTCGTGTGCCCACTCAGCCAGCAGCTTCCTATGGGACATTGAACACGGAGCCCTGACTTGGCCCCGTCCGATCTCTCCCCTGATTGGCTGACCTACTTTGATTGACAGCCACAGGATCCAATCACACAGCTGCTGTGTCTCAGCCAGTCAGGAGGAGTGTACTGGATGTCTGAGGGGATCGTGGACATCACTGGAGAGAGAAGGGGCTAAGGTTAAGTATTAGGGAGGTGCTGGGGAGGTTGCTACACACAGAAGGTTTTTTTATCTTAATGCATAAAGATAAAAAAACGGCTGCCTTTACAACCCCTTTAACTTGACTCACCGTGTTTGGAGGAAGAAAAATGCTGACTATGACCCTAAGAACACCATCCCTACAGTCAAGCACGGAGGTGGAAACATTATGCTTTGGGGCTGTTTCTCTGTTAAAGGTACAGACCGACTTTGCCACATTGAGAAGCCAATAGACGGGGCCATATATTGTAAAATCTTGGATGATAAAGACACAAAACATATCGAGTGGCTCAAGAAGAGGCACATTAAGGTCATGGAGTGGCCTAACCAGTCTCCAGACCTTAATCCTATAGATAACTTATGGAGGGAGCTGAAACTTTGAGTTGCCAAATTACAGCCAAGAAACCTTAAGGATTTAGAGAAGATCTGTAAAGAAGAGTGGACCAAAATCTCTCCTGAGATGTGCAAACCTGGCCACCAACTACAAGAAACGTCTGACCTCTGTGCTTGCCAACAAGGGTTTCTCCACTAAGTACTAAGTCATATTTTACTTGGGGATTAAATGCTTCATTTATAACATTTGTATCATGTGTTTTTTTTTCTGGATTTTTGTTTGATATTCTGTCTCTATCATGTAGAATACACCTATGATGAAAATGATGTGGGCAGACTTACAAAGTCTTCAGGGGACCAAATAATTATTTCCCCCACTGTACACTATGTTTATTATCATTCACTCCTTTATTATTATTGTTATTTTAAATATTTTAACATTTTAATCTTTTTAAAGAGTAGCTCCACTTTTGTTGATTGGGTGATCTATGTACATTGCAAGGATTATAACAAAGTTTGTTGCAGATTCCTACCTTTTGTTATTCTGAAGAAATCCCTGTTTGTTTCTCTGTGCCTCTCTCCTGAGTGGGTCTAATGGGAGTGGTTTCATAATTATCCATCAGCTTTTGCAGCTGCGGGGTACTAATGAGGAAAGCTGCTGGGCCTGCATCCCTTTAGACGTGTTCCTATTGGAAGTATCTTACCAAAAAAACTATTTTTGTTGCAGGGGATGCCAGAAATTTGACTTGTACCTTAGTGCAGACTTCTGGGAAAATTGGTGAGCCAATCACACAAGCAGAAAATTATGTTTCTGGGGAGTGGCCAGTACATACTCTGTGTACAGAACAACTCCAGGTAGCCGTATTGCACTGCATTTATAGAAAATTACAGTGTCTGCAGATTGGAAAGGTATTTTTTAATAACATTCAATTACAATATGGTTTGTATCGCAATTGTATATGCTATATTATTTTTTTCTTTATTTGCTATTTTTTTTCCCCACTAAAGCTGAATTACCTGGATATGTATGTTATATATATTATGTATTTATTGTTTTTTTTTTTTTTTTTTTATTTTCTCCAAAATATTAAATAAAATATATTGCAAAAATGTTGCAAATACACGCTGCAAACCCTTTCAGAAGCTGAGCAGAAAGGCATGGACAGCGTGTCTCCATAGCCTTTATTATAAGTGATTAGAAGACTGTAAACTGATAGATGTGTGCGCTTAATCTGTCACTACGTCATTACACCGAGGGGTCTTGATAGCTGAGCTTCATAATGGACATTGAATGGTCTCTTTCATCAGTGTCCTGGTCAGCCTCAATGCTACATATAATACACTCTTTCAAACAAGAAATATGTTCCCCTGTTATGGGGATTCCCTGATCATTTCTCATCTTTGCTGGCTGATCAGGACAGAGAAAATGACCATAAAGGCAAATTTGACTTGGATTAAAAAAAAATAACATTAATCGCTGATTATTATTGATCAAAGTTTAACACACTTTAGCTGTTGGTGATAACAATACCACTCCTTACCCAATCAGCATATCTGTGAGCTTCACAAAGCCAACGTAAGCCAGCTCAAAAGCCCCTCTGTGTCTGGACTGCAGCAAGTGGTGCTTGAAATATTCCCCCATCTCTTTGATCTGGAAGAAAAATACATAGAAACAGTCAGTAACACAAACCGGAACATGCATACAAAATCAAACTACTGTTGGTTTTATGTAATTATGAAATCCACAAAAATAAAACTATAAAGCGGGTTTCATTAAAAAAAAAAAAATGCTTTACTCATTTAAAAAATGTTGAGCGGGTTTTATTAACCCCTTCATGCCTAAGGGTAAAACAAACCTTAAAGCGATTGTAAACCTTCATTTTACCCCCTTTAAAATAACAAACATGTCATACTTACCTTCCTCTGTGCAGTGGTTTTGCAGAGAGTGGCCCCGAACCTCGTCTTCCGGGGTCCTCCAGCGGCGCTCCTGGGTCCTCCTCCGCATCGAGTGATCCATCAGGGAAAGCTTCCCTGGGGTCACACGTGCAGACGCGCTCCCATGTCCTGCTGTTTGCGTGTATTCCCGCCCCCGCGTCACTGGACCGGATTGACAGCAGCGGGAGCCAATGGCTCCCCTGCTATTAATCCAGCCAATGAGGACAAGTAACACCGGCTGGAGCGGATTGCTTGTAGCCGCCAATGGAACGAACAGACTCAAGTAAGTAAAAGAGGGGCTCTGAGGGGGTCACTACTGAGAAAAAGGTTTTTCACCTTAAAGTGGTTGTCAACCTGTGACAACTACTTTAACCTACAGGTAAGCCTATGATAAGACTTACCTGTAGGTGCCCTGCATATCTCCTAAACTTGTACGGTTCAGGAGATATGCAGAGTATTAGCTGTGCCAGCGTCATTTCGGAAATCCCTCCCGCCATCAACACTGTCTGGTTTGATGGGGGAATCCCGCTGGGAGAACACAGATTATTACTAGTGGGTATAACAGCCACTAGCGATAATCGCATGTAAAATCCAGCAGGCTGGTTGTATTCAAGTTGATTGATCGAACAACTTGGGTGCATTCAGCTTGCCCATAGATGGTCCGAATCTCGGCCAATTCCTGCTCAACCGGCCTGAGATTCAAACAGTCTATGGCTGGCTTTATAGACTGGAAGCTCTAACAAGCAGGTCCTTCTGATTCCTCCTGTATTTAATTGAATTGTAACTGTACTGTCTGCCTCCATGTTGTAAAGCGCTGCGCAAACTGTTGGCACTATATAAATCCTGTATAATAATAATAATAAGAATAGCTAGCACTAAATTACATCTACAGGTTAGAATATGTATACTCACTTATGACCCATTTTATTTAAAATAACCAAACAGAAGATTCAGAAACTGCAAAGAATTCCAGGTTTGGAAAATAACCCAGCGTGTCCTTGCTGCCCCGATAAAGCCAGACATCTGTGCAATGTCAGTTTTTATAAAATATACAAGATCTCTGCATTCCTGATTCACTCACCGCTGCACGCTTGATAAGAGAATCAAAAGAAAATATGAATCACGTGTAAAAGAGAATGAAAGGGAGAATGGGAAGAACAAATGATTGGAAAGATAAGAAGAGTTCAAGCTCACTAAATCTTGATAAACTAAAGTAAGGTGTTGGTACCACTTGGCGCATGCTGATATGGCAACAGGTACCAGCCACCATTCTCTGAGCTTCTTGGAGCAAGACAAAGCCAAGAATGATTAGGAGACAATGTACTACAGACGTGGGAAAGCCACTGACTTATCAAAGTCCTAGAGGTTTGCAATTTGTCCTAGAGGCAGTGGTGGCTGCTCCATTAGGGGCACAGGAGTGCTGTCCCCCTAATCTTTCAAAAAAGGGTGGGCTCGGGATGCAGAGCACTTCACCCTGAGCCAACCCAGTCGTGTGACAATGGCAAATTAATGTTCGCCGTTTTATACCCGATTCGCCTCTCAGTCAATCAGGAAGCGGGTCCTGAGACCTGATTAACCACTTGCCTACTGGGCACTTTCACCCCCTTCCTGCCCAGGCCAATTTTCAGAGCTGTCACTCGTTGAATGACAATTGCGCGGTCATGCTACACTGTACCCAAATGAAATTTTTAGCACTTTTTCACACAAGTACAGATTTCTTTTGGTGGTATTTAATCACTGCTGTGTTTTTAATTTTTTGCTAAAATAAAAAACCCAAAAAAGACTGAGTGTTGAAAAAAAAAAAACAGTTTCATAGTTTATTATAAAAATTTGAAAACAGGTAATTTTTCTCCTTCATTGATAAGCACAGATAGGCTGCACTGATGGGCACTGATAGGTGGCACTGAAGAGCACTGGTAGGTGACACTGATAGGCAGCACTGATAGGGGGCACTGATGATGGGGTATCAAAAAAAAAAAAAAACAGCTTCATCGTTTGTTATAAAATTTTGAACACCGGTAATTTTTCTCCTTCATAGAAGAGCACTGGTTGGCAGCACTGATGGGCACTGATGGGTAGCACTGGTGGGTACTGATAGGTGGCACTGGTGGGCACTGGTAGGCAGCACTGATATGCACCTGTAGGTGGCACTGGACGGCACTGCATAGCAGCAGTGCCTCTCCCTGTTCATGACCAACGTCCCTCTATCAGAAGCCAATGATGAGCTTTTTTTTGTCCCTCACGCAGTCAGCATGAGGGGAAAAAAAAGCAGATTACTGATCTTCTGTTTACATCACGTGATCTGCTGTTATTGGCTGATAGCTGATCATGTGGTAAAGGAAAACACAACCAACTCATTGGCAGCCATGGGCCTCAATGATCATTTTTGTTTGCAAGGACCCTGCATTATGATAATAATATAAGAAAAAAAACTCTGCAGTCCTTATTCTATTCTGGCCTAAATTGTATGTCAAAGGCAAAAAAAAAAAAAAAAAAGTTAGTGCGTATCGGCAATACGCCCACATTTCTCCATGTTGTATTCCTTTAAAGTGGAACTTAAAGCGGAGTTCCAGTCTGCTAGCCAGAATTTTCCTAATCCCATCATCAAGATCATTGTTATTCACCATAACTGCAATGGATATTGCTGGCCATTACAATTACTTACTAGGTGATAATTTCTCTTTTCTCCCTCGATTCCAGTTGCAGCCATGGAGGATGTGGGCATTTCCTGGATTTCGTGCAGCTGGCTACCCAGCATGCACCCCTTGACCTTGTGATCGTACCAGCATTGGATGCTCGAAGACCTCTGGGATCTATGACAGACATCCTAGGAGTCACCGGGCCAGGCTGATGATATAGTCACCTAGGTGGCCGTGAATGGAAGTCGCACTGAAGACCGATGAGAAAAAGGTGGTTTCTTAAGAAATGTCACCATATAAGCATCCAAATATTTCATCACTATGGGTGCACATTACAATGTGGCTAATTTAAAAAGAATGAGTGGAACTCCGCTTTAATTTTAAAAAAGTGAAGATCTGCTGTGTTACAAGGAAGATCTAGAAATGTTAATTGTGTCTAAGGAGGACCGTAAGACCTCATTCACACGAGCTGGAGGCACCTGGAGCTTCATGCAAGCAGTCCCAGTTTTTCAGTGAGGATGCATCGTCTGTTCGGACAAAGTTGCTTGTCCTGTGACCAATGTGCGTGGACGTTCCCCCACCCCTGCCACATTAGGACAAGTGGTTGCATCTCTACAGCCACTATGTCCCCATAGAGAAACACTGACTGGCTGCATGAAGCTCCAGCCGCCTAAACAAGGTCCTCAGTCACACTATCCAGGCCACATATTCTCACATATGTTAAAAGAGAATTA
>BLSH010521336.1:432228-463473 GCA_018402905.1 Glandirana rugosa
CCTACACTAACCCTCCCACATACACGGTCTCCCAATCACATCCTGCCTCTGGCACATACACCCTCCCAATCACATCCTGCCTCTGGCACATACACCTTCCCAATCACATCCTGCATCTGGCACATACACCCTCCCAATCACACCCTGCCCCTGGCACACACACCCTCCCAATCACATCCTGCCCCTGGCACACACACCCTCCCAATCACATCCTGCCTGTGGCACACACACCCTGCCAATCACAGCCTGCCTCTGGCACACACCATCTCCTAATCATAGTCTGCCCCTGGAACAGACCCTCTCCCAATCACAGCCTGCCTCTGGCACACAGACACTCCCAATCATAGCCTGTCTCTGGCACACACCCCCTCCAAATCACAGCCTGCCTCTGGCACACAAACACTTCCAATCATAGCCTGCCTCTGGCACACACCCCCTCCAAATCACAGCCTGCATCTGACACACACCCTCTACCAATCACAGCCTGCCTCTGGCATACACCCTCTCCCAATCACATTTTGCCTCTGTCCCAAGAGATTTAACTTCAACCCTGGGACATGGTTTTCTGGATGCTGATTACAGTGCATCATACAAATAACCATTAAAGCACACTTTCTCCACCTTTTTAACATGGAGGAACCCTTTAAATAACTTTCAAGTCGTAAGAAACCCCTGCCAATATCTACAGCTCATAGAGAATTAGAATAACAGCCAGTGGGAAGAATGCTCCTTACATTGATGGTCAGTGGGAAGAATACTCCTTACATTGGTGGTCAGTGGGAAGAATGCTCCTTACATTGGTGGTCAGTGGGAAGAATGCTCCTTACATTGGTGGTCAGTGGGAATAATGCCCCTTACATTAGTGGTCAGTCGGAAAATGTCCCTTACATTGGTGGTCAGTGGGAAGAATGCACCTTACATTGGTGGTCTGTTTGAAGAATGCTCCTTACGTTGGTGGTGAGTGGGAAGAATTCCCCTTACATTGGTGGTCAGTGGGAAGAATGTTCTTTACATTGGTGGTCAGTGGGAAGAATGCCCCCTACATTGGTGTTCCATGGGAAGAAACCTACCTTTACAGACAGATCATTGGTGTCAGGGTTATATATCTAAGAGTCAGAAATTGCCATTTGTTTAAGGGACCCTAGCAACCTCTGGAGGGACCCTAGGGTTCCCTGGAATCTTATTTGAGGAAGGCTGCAAAGGAGGATCTCCAAACTATTACACAACCTGGGAGTTTGTATTCATCATACTACTCATCAAGGCTAGTGCTCATTGGTTAGTGTGATCGTGCTGAAAAATGGAAAACACTTCTCTCTTTTGGGACATCTCACTGAAAGAAGCCTCAGATGCGCTTCTCATTGGTCAAAAGCTCAATGGCAAGCACTTATTGGCTGTACTGACCAACAAGCGCTTGCCATTGGAAACAATATGATGGATATTCACCCCAGGCCAGTGTATTGCGGTGTACAAACTGCTACACTGACAACGCAGGGCAGTACGGCTGATATATGCAGCGGGGTCCAGAGAGGTGGCCAGGTTGTCTGGAGTTAGCTCACCTTTTTTTTTGAAAAGGTGAACTTACCCAATAATATAGAAAATAGAATGGTAAAAACCACTGTAGTCCCATCTAAAGCGTTTTACTTCCTGTTCTGTAGACCCAATAGGAGGTGAGAGTAAATCCATCCAGAGGTTAAACTTCTTTAAGGCAGTGATCACTAAAGTAAGTGTCTCCATTGGAAGGTTCTACCACATTCCTCATTCCCATTCTAATGGAAATTCAAAATTTTGCATTCACCCCCACTTGCAGACCTAGTGACAATATTCACCAGGACAAGTATAGAGGGTCAATCTCTACTGTAGGAACATGGAAAGAAATAAAAACCCGAGAGGGACTCTAAACCACCCCCACTCTCTCCAAAAACAAAAGAAAAGAAAAAAAAAATGAAGGCAAGATAAACAGTAAACTAATACCAGAACAACTGCACCAACAACTGCTCATTCACAGGTGTATCATATTGTGGGAGAAAGAAAGCCAAGGGGCGCTACATAATTACACAGAGTTTCCTTCAGGGCAAACAGGAAGCAAGTAGGGCGTGTGGCACTACAGGATCGATATCCGGGGTCAAACTTTCTAGTAGTGCATAATGAGAGTGGAAGATTCATACATATAGAAGTTATGAAACATAAAGCAAATCAAGACCCGTCATATGAGTCATTAGTGTCAACCGAGTTAGTCCAGAGGTCACACTTTGTTGAATTTTCACAGACAACCACAGGAGAGATATGTGGCTTTATATAGTAGGGTGACCAAGTTTACCAGGGACCTCCAGAAGTCCAGAGATGGTGCTACAGGTGATTTCCATTTCAGTATGCTTATTGGAGCACAGAAATATTTGGGACTTTGGATGTACATCCCTGAGTAAATTGAATACTAGCCACAACAATTCTTATAAAAATCTGTACTTTTATTTAAAAAAAAAATCACAGATTATAAAAAAAGGTTTAAAAGCATATCCACCAATTTGTTGTCTGGGATGAGGTTTGTCCTGGCCTTGGGGTCCGATATACTGGGCCAGCGTGTTTCCTGGGATGACCCGCTTTGTCAGGGCCATTCCAACACATGCCATATGAGACAAGAGCCACAATACTCAAGAGACCATATTGAAAAGTTTACTGGGAATAAGACTAAGACTATCTGCCCCTAATTTGGGCTCCTACTTTTTACCTTCTCCTCATCCAAATAGCACCTGGCTATCCTGTTGTTTAATGAAATACCTCCACGGACAATGGTTCCAATGGTAGCTCCTTAGGGTAGGAAATCCATAACGCTCTAACCCAGTGGTTCTCAACCAGGGTTCCAGCTATTGCCAGTGGTTCCTTCAGCTTTTGACCTATTTAATGGGGCCCTCATAATTCCTGGCTCAATGCGCCACTTGGTAGAGTGAACATCATGATGCCAACGATCTTTTTAGCTGCCTCTAAGGATGGCATTCTGACCACCACTGAAGGGGTTCAAACCTCCTACTGACCATCATCGAAAGGAGCATTTTTCCTATTGACCCTCAATGAGATGGTTTTAGTAAATGTTCCCGGAGACCTGCAAATTATTTTAGGGGTTCCTCTGGGGTAAAAGGGGTTGAGAAAGGCTGCTCTACCCCCACACAAAAAAGTCTTTGTTATTATTCTATTTCAGTATGATGGCCTTTCCTGCATAGAACAGGAGAAGGCCCAGTAAGGTTCTGGTTGCTCTCGTATACGCCAGTGAATCCACAAGACCCATCAGGCACACAATGTGTTCCTTAACCTTTCGTTTTGCAAACCTTCAATGATATTAGCCTGGATTTTGCGGTGCCTCTGTGTGAAAAGCTGCCATCGTCTGAGAGGAGCACACATGCTTAAGCTTCCATTTTAGGATAAATATTTTTCTTAAAATAAAGGCTGAATGAAGGCATTACTTCACATAGAAATATACTATTAAAGTCTACTATCGAGCTGTGCCTCCTGGGAAAATTCCTTTATTTTATCCCGGATTTCAGCCTTTGTATTTCAAACATTGCAAAGTATATTACCTCACAGAGCTGTGCCAGGCCAAAGAACGTCTTTATTTCCAGTGGTCTGCAGGAACTGGTCCCTTTTATGTGAGATTTATGTGAGCATTAGGTAATCTTACAGCTTCTCTCTGTGCAAATATTTGCATTTTCGGAAGAGTATGTTTCTAAAAGCTGTATAAATGTTTCTTCTAATTTTGGGTAATTTTGCTCTGGATTATTGTTTTGAACAATTTTCACGAAGGTAAAATTCCAGCTGCAAGGGTTTTAGCATATTTAGCAGATTAATACCTGCTTTTATTTAAGAAAAAAAAAAAAGATTTTTTTTTTTTACAGACTGGTGATATTTTTCAGAATACTAGATTCTGCAGGGAGGATAAGGTCAGCGCAAGGCTTGTCAATCACTGTAGCAAATCAGCAATGTGTCAGTTTCTCTCAACAATTTACCTAGCACAGGAAATGGGGGTAAAGACGCATTTACTGAGACTCCAGGGAGTTTTTGGAATCAGATTCCAAAGCAATGAAAACTTATTTTTTTAAAGCCGTTATCAGCGAGCTGGAATTATTATTTAGTGCAGAAAAAAAAAAAAGCAGCCCAAAACAAAAAGTGTATTTAGAAATCTAGTACGGTTCCAATATCATTTTGAATCCTGTGTTTTTCTCAGAAGGTAGAATTACACATTAAAAAGTCTAAGCTAAAGTATATCTAAAGCAGAGAGGATCTTTTTACATATACAGACCCCTAATATGTCCCTGTACCCATTTTTACAGGGCTGTCAAAATCTTTATCAACACCAGTTCTATTACGCAAGTACCAGCATGACTTCAAAAGATGTCATTAGCTTGGTTTTACTTTACATAGTAATAGATGGAACAGAACAGCTGAAAGAAAATCATCAAGATTTAATTATATGTGTTTATAGAAAAACCACTAATAACAAAGCTACAGTGTCTTGAAAAAGTATTCATACCCCTTGGAATTTTCCACACTTTATGTTATGTTACAACCAAAAACGTAAATGTGTTTTATTGGGATTTTATGTGATAGACCAACACAAAGTGGCACATAATTGTGAAGTGGAAGGAAAATGATAAATGGTTTTCACATTTTGTACAAATAAATATGTGAAAAGTGTGGTGTGCATTTGTATTCAGCCCCCCTGAGTCAATACTTTGTAGAACCACCTTTCTCTGCAATTAGGACACTTTCACACTGGGGTGGGCAGGTAAAGCGCCGCTAGTTTTAGCTGCACTTTACCGCTATTTGGGCGGCAGTGGAGCGCTTTTAACCCCCAAGAAGAGGTTTAAAACAGTAGCAGAAAGACATGTATAATGGAGGGGAAACAGTGAAAAGTCTATAAAACTGAAAATAGAAAATAAATGGCTAAAATACCATCTTTAGGAAACTTCCCTCTATAGCGTCTTTTCTTTGTAAACAATAAACCACTTATAGTTAAGGGTGGCATAACAGGACTATATTCAAACTGAGAACAAGTGAAATGTTCTTTTGGCCAGTTTGTTGTTGTTGTTGTCCAGTCATTCAGTCATGTCCAACTCTTCGTGACTTAATGAACCATAGCGCGCCAGGCTTTTCTATCCTTCACTGCCTCCCGAAGCTTGCTTAACATGACGTTCATTGTTTCTATGATGCTATCTATCCATCTTGTTTTTTGTTGTCCTCTTCTTTTTCCTTCCACGTTTCCCAGCATCAGGGTCTTTTCCAATGAGTCCTCTCTTCACATTAGGTGGCCAAAGTATTCGAGTTTCAGCTTCTGGATCTGTCCTTCCAGTGAATATTCAAGATTGATTGGCTTGATGATCTTGCCGTCCAAGGGACATTCAAGAGTCTTCTCCAACACCATAGTTCAAAAGCATGAATTCTGCGGCGTTCAGCCTTCCTTATGGTTCAACTTTCACAGCCATAGGTTACTACTGGGAATACCATAGCTTTGACTATATGGCCCCATCTCTCTCCTCATTGGCTTGCCGACTTTGATTGACAGCAGCGATAGCCAACGGTACCCGCTACTGTCTCAGTCAATGAGGAGGGAAAGTACCCGGACAGCAGAGGCACTGGAGGAAGATTGGGCTCAGGTAAGTTTTAGGGGGCCTGAGGGGGGCTGCTGCACACAGAAGGCTTTTTTTTATCTTAATGCATAGAATGCAATAAAACGGTAGTAAAAACTCCCCAGGACAGGTAAGCACCAGGTAAAACAGTATAAAATTACTTATTTTTTATCATACTTATACTTATTATTTATTTAGTTGCGCCGTTTAGGAGATATTGCCCGTTCTGTGTTTCAAATACGTTACTCGCACATGCGCACGGTTTTCCTGATTGACGGCACACTGAGGGTGCCGTCAATCAATAGAGCTACATGCCATGTCTCTGTCAGCATTACTTCATGGCATTACATTGTAACCCCGCAAGATTGCTGACCATTGCCAGTTCCTTCCTTAAACTTCACTGTAAATGCGCGAGATTACTGCATTGACATACCAGAGGAATGGAGGCTCAGGTGGGGAAGGGAGTCAGAGGACTCCACAAAGATAGCCATGGCTTCAGGCAGAAAGGGCTACAACAATTATAAACTGTAGTAATTGTAAGAATAATTCCTATGCGTTTCAAATTGTATATAATTCTAGTATTATGCATTTAGTGGAATAGTTGCATTGAGTTTACTACCGCTTTAAAGTGGCAGTAAACTCCCATGCATAATTTGTACCTATAGGTAAGCCTATATTAAGGCTTACCTATAGGTAGTGTTACTATCTACTAAACATGCACAGTTTAGAAGATATTTACTGTATATGCAGCCGCTTACATCACCGGCGCATGCGCTGTGATGGAACGGCTACCCGGGTCGTTTATTCAGAGTCCTGTGATTTAAATGGCAGCTCCCGTGTGCATCGGAAGTGACGTCATCCCGGGCGCTGACCACTCACACAGCCGGAGTCCGCAAACCCGGAAGGAAGACGGGTGAAGATGTAAGCCTTGTCAGCGGTGAAAGCTCGCCGCTGGAAGGCTTTGTTCTAAGGTAAGTTTCACATAATGTGCTAGAATGCGATGCACTACCATACTAGAACTACCATACTAGCCCATTATTGCTTTACCTTGCAGGTTCCAAAAAAAAAAAACACAGCAGTTTACTACCACTTTAAGGTAAACCTTCTGCCTTTAGATCCACTTTAAAGCTGAACTCTGAGATCCTGCCCACTTTGGAAACCTAGCTCCCTTTCGCCATGCATTTGAAACACTCTTTTTTTAAGTGATTGTAGCCGCAGGAAAGGAAAACATTTGAACTAAGAATGATACTTCTCTTTGCCACAAAAAGGCCTAAATTTAGATATTGGTTTTCTTACCCATTATACTACAGTTTTACGACCCCCTCTGTGATGGTCACCCCCCCATCTTTAACTCTCCCTTTGTCTTATCTCAGTGACTCTGCTGCTTACTTTATTACCATCACCATATACATTGATTTGTGTTTGTCTGTTTTTCCTTTCCCTCAGAGATTTTTTTTTTTTTTTTTAACATTCTGCTAAAACTTTTGTGAATCAGTACTGATTGGACCTTGAAGAAGGGGACACACCCCGAAAGCTTGTCCTGAAAAATTGTATGTTAGTGCAAATAAAAAAAGTATCATGGACAGTACTCAATTTTCTAACTCTTTTTAAAATATTTACAATTAATTAATTTCATATTTTTGAATAATTTCATGACTTTATTCCTTGTGTTGCCATCAGGTCCTTGTGAAAAAGTTTCTAGTTGCTGCAGTCAGAATCAGAGAAAACAGGTACTACATTTCCCATGATTCAATGGGAGAATTCCGCGGTGGTGTGCATGCATGCCCAATCAATGTGTGGGAAGGATTTGGAGTGAGATTTGGTGATATGGCAACTGTGCTGCTCTGACTTGAGTATGCGAAGCCCTGCCTTTACCAAGATGACCACATCTATACAGAGACCCAGTGTAGGACAAGGTATAGGGAGACCATACTAGTGACTAGTTCTTTGCCCTCTGCCTTTTTTGGGCGAAGTTTCCAGAGTTTAGTTCCTCTTCAAGGTTTCAGGTGAAGTCTGGTGGGCTAAATCACATGCTTGCTTTACCTCTCTTGGGGACTTAAGCAGCAAAATATTCTTACCATAGTTCCCTGCTCTGTTCCAACAAAAGAGTTTCACTTCCTCTTCTAACAAAATGGGTGTTACTCGTTGTTCCTACTTGTGTTGCATAAAAATATATTACAAAACCATCAGAGAATATTATACCCTTTTTTAATAGTGCAGCAAGTATGCAGACCCTGAAAGTCAAGTAAAAAGGAATATATAGGTAAAAAAAAAAAAATACTAAACTCTCATATAAGTTTAAACATCTCAATCGTTATTTCCAATAACTTTAAATCTACAGTTGACAGTAAAACACCTGGTGATCCTGCCATAGCAGTCCTTTTCCCATTATAGAGCCAAGACAATGTGACTTTTCCTCCTTTATAAACCAGCTGATCACCCCCCTGATGTCCCCTATGAGGACGTATTATATATGATCTTTGTTTTATATGCTCTGTAACATTTTTTTTTAGTTCTCTTTATAATAAATGAGATCTTTGCTTAATTAAAACAGTGTGTTTATTTTTGCAGCTGATGTTGTTATATCATCCCTGTTAATTTTACCAGAACTTTGATATAGACTAGACTAATTACACAGTTACATAGTTAGTCAGGTTGAAAAAAGACACAAGTCCATCCAGTTCAACCAAAAAAAAAAAAATGTATATACATATATATATATATATATACACATATACACATACAACCAAATAATCCCATATACAATCCTTCACCCACAGTTGATCCAGAGGAAGGCAAAAAACCCCAGCAAAGCATGGATCCAATTTGCTATAACGGGGGAAAAAATTCCTTCCTGATTCCCCGAGAGGCAATCGGATTCACCCTGGATCAACTTTACCTAAAGATGTTAGTACCCAGTTATATTATTTACATTAAGGAAAGAATCCAGGCCTTTTTTAAAGCAATCAACCGTGCTGTCCAAAACCACCTCTGGAGGGAGTCTATTCCACATTTTCACAGCTCTTACTGTGAAGAAACCTTTCCGTATTTGTAGATGAAATCTTTTTTCCTCTAGACATAAAGAGTGCCCCCTTGTCCTTTGTGATGACCTTAAAGTGAATAACTCCACACCAAGTTCACTATATGGACCACTTATATATTTGTACATGTTGATCATATCCCCCCTTAATCTCCTCTTCTCAAGAGAGAATAAATTCAGATCCTCTAATCTTAATTATAGGAATAGACACGTTAATATATATATATATAACACATTTGGGGAATCCATAACCACCTCATTTTTATTTCAGTTGGCTTCCTTTTTTTGTACATCTTTGAGGACCACCATCCCACGAATGCTAGGAAGAGCACCCAATTTATAGCACCTGATCCTCGTTGTCAGCCTGACACAGGAAATCAAGCAGTACTCTGGAAATAGTAAATTCTTTACATTAACGTGAGCAAAGTTTAAAAAAAAAAAAAAAAGGAATTTTTAAAACACTTTAACCCTTTCGCTGCCAGAGCCGTTTCTGTGTTTTTGGCACATGTTTAACCACTTCAGCCCCGGAAGGATTTACCCCCTTCCTGACCAGAGCACTTTTTGCATTTCTGCACTGCGTCGCTTTAACTGACAATTGTGCAGTCGTGTGCCATTGTAGCTAAACTAAATTTGCGTCCTTTTTTTCCCACAAATAGAGCTTTCTTTTGGTGGTATTTGATTGCCTCTGTGTCATTTCTGATCACCACTATAAAAAAAAAAAAAAGAGTGACAATTTTGCAAAAATAACCCAAATTTCTTACTTTTTGCTAAAATACAAATCCAAAAAAAAATATATAAAAAAAATTTTTATTCATTGGTTTTGGCAGATTTATATTCTTCCTTTCTTACTATTTTTGGTAAAAAAAAAAATCGCAATCACCGTTTATTGATTGGTTTGCGCAAAAGTGGCTGCGTTTACGGATGATGAGAATTCATTTCTGGGGTTTTTATTTTTTTTTAGTTTTTACTAGTAAATCTGCGATTTTTAGCGGTAATGCAATATTGGGGCGGACATGTCGGGCCATTTTGACACTTTTTTGGAACCAATGACATTTATATAGCGATCAGAAATTTAAATGTCCACTGATTACTGTATAAATGTCATTGGCAGTGAAGGGGTTAACCTGCAGGGTGTAGTGAAGGGGTTAACTGTGTTCCCTGGGTGTGTTCTAACTGTGGGGGGGCTGGGCTACCTTGGGCATAAGAGATCTAACTCATCTCAGTGACAGGAATCAGTAGATCTCCTATGCCCACACTAACAGAGCGGGGAACCACCGTGCTTACATCGGCGGTTCCCCGTTCTTTGGCCGAGGGCACTCATCGCGGCTCGCCGGCGGACATCGGGTCCGCCCCAGCCGCGGGCACACTCCACAGGAGTACGGCGGGCGCGCGCGCGCCCCCTAGTGGCCACCCGAAGATCACCGTTTGTAAAATTTTTTTACAGTGATTCGCGGTACACATCCACACTGCCGCCGTAAATATACAGCGCGCAGTGTGGAAGTGGTTAAAAAATCATTTGTCGGCCTGAAGATTACACAAAACCCTCAAACATTACATATTTTCTGAAAGCAGACACCCTAGAGCAGGGATAAGCAATTAGTAGACCTCCAGCTGTTGCAGAACTTCAAGTCCCATGAGGCATAGTAAGACTGACAGCCACAAGCATGACATCCAGAGGCAGTAGTTTTGCAACATCTGGAGGTCTACTAATTGCTTATTCCTGCCCTAGAGAATAAAATATTGGTAGTTCTAATTGTTTATGTCACATGATATTACTGCAATGGTTTAATTTCAGGAAAAACACACTAACGTGAATTGTAGGGCAATGGGCAGCACAGTGATGTAGTGGATAGCACTTTCACGTGGCAACAAAAGGGTCGCTGGTTCGAATCCTAACCACGACCTGCCTGGAGTTTGCATGTTCTCCCTGTGCCTGCGTGGGTTTCCACTGGGTGCTCCGGTTTCCTCCCACACTCTAAAGACATGCTGGTAGGTTAATTGGCTCCTGTCTAAATTGGCCCTAGTATATGTATGAATGTGCGTTAGGGACCTTAGATTGTAAGCTCCTTGATGGCAGGGACTGATGTGAATGTACAATGTATATGTAAATCGCTGCATAAATTGACGGCGCTATATAAGCACCTGAAATAAAATAGAATAAAATAAATAAATGCAATAAATTACCCACATTTTTGGTAAAATATAAAAGATGAGGTTGCGCCGAGTAAATAGATACTCAACATGTCAAACCTCAAATTTTTGTGCGCCCCGTGAAATGGCGTCAAACTTCAGTACCCTATTTCTTCTATAGGTGACGCTTCAGAAGCCCCCTATAGGTATCAGTTTAGTGTTACGGAGGAGGTCTTGTGTTAGAATTATTGATCTCACTTGTACGCTGCAATATGTTACATTTGTTTTGCAATCAACGGTTTCACGCGTAGGCGCCCTGACACATGCATTTACATTTGTGCGTGTGTGTATATGTGGGGTGGGGGGGGGCTTAAAAAAAATAGTTGGGGGGGGGGGGTTTATGTGTTTGTGTGTAAATTAATTTTTGCAAAAAAAAATAAAACATTTTAACTTAACTTTTTTTTTTCATCACATAGGGGACTTTTTCTTGGATTATTTTTGGTGACAGGTTCTCTTTACTGAGTCATGCAGGGTCTGAAAGACCCTGCATGTCTCCCTTGTACTCCACTGAACGTTTTGCAATGCAGATCACATTGCAAAACATCTGTTCCCGGCAAAGCGAGCCGGGGACACCGAGAACGTGACCCGGAAGGGAGGTCAGAGACATTGCTTTCCAGGTCACTGCAAGAAGGGGAGGAGATCAGACATGTATTCGTTCTCCTCCTTCCCCTCCAGCTGCCGACACCCGCCATGGACATCCCGGGCCCACCGGTGGGCAAGCGGAGCCCAGTAAGCATGGCGGGAGCATGCGTGCGGGGGCGACATTATCGGAGGTCCATGAGAGTGATCGGGCAGCAGCGGCGCCGCCCAACCGCTCTCACCTGACAGGCAGAATTCTGCCCGTCAGTTTCACACACAATCCCGGTGGCTGCAGCCACTAGATTGTGTGTAATACCCCCCGACGTTAGGTCCGTACGACCTGGCGGGGAAAGGGTTAAAGTGGTTGTAAAGGCGCAAGTTTTTTTTACCTTCTTTGTGCAGCAGCCCTCCCAGCCCCCCATCTTGATCCAGCAATGTCCAGGAGAGCCTTGCCTCTCTGGGGACTCGCACTCCTGATTAGTTTTTGGCAGCAGTGGGAACCATTGGCAGGAGGGAGGGTCCAGGAGTGACGGCATGGGACCCGAGTGTCAGAAACAATGAATCAGACAGACAGAAGTGCAGTAAAATCACACTTTTTAATAAAAAGGTAAAATGACAAACAGAGTAACATGGTTAAAACATAGCCAGGGTTCGGTAACCGGAACGGATAGTCAGAGCAAACCAGTGAAACAGGGGTCCAGAGATTAGCAAAGTCAAACGGAATGCAGGGTCAGGTGCCAGGAGGAGAGTCAGCCGAGCAGGGTCTTCAATCCAGGAACCAGAAGGGAACGACAAAGAGGCAAAGTCTTTCACAGGAACACACAGCAAAGATTTCTCCAGAGTTGTTGACAAGGCGTCTGAGATCTGATCCAAGCAGTTTATATAGCTAGGAGAGCTGGCTAACGAGCAGAATATGGACATCAGGTGAGACAGAGTGAAAGCGGAGACTGGCAATTAACCCTCAGCTGAGCAGCTTGCTTTGAGAAGAGAGGACTGAGCCCATCCCTGACACCAAGAAGAGCGAGGATCAGGGCTGCTCTGTGCAAAACCATTACACAGAGCAGGTAAGTATAACATGTTTGTTATTTTTTTTAATATCACTTAAATTTGTTCAAACTACAGGCATGTTGCAGGGTTTTTACACTTTAAAGCGATTGTAGGCAAGAAAACCTTCTTTGCTGCAGCTGCCCCCTGACATCCCCCCCCCCATTCTTCTTACCTGAGCCCGATCCAATCCAGTGATGTGCACGAGCCCAGCGGCTCCAGCCGCCGTCTCTCTACTCATTGAACAGGTTTATAGCAGCAGGAGCCATTAAATCCCACTGCGGTCAATCACATCCAGTGACAAGGGAGTGTGGGGCAGAGCCAAGTTCCGCTGTCTGTGTCAATGGATGAAGCAGTGGGACTAAGGAGCGAATCCGCATGGGTGCCCCCAGGGAAAGTGGCTTTCCGTGGATGAAGGTGAGGAGCCAGGAGCGCTGATGGGGCACCCCAGAAGAGGAGGATTGGGGCTGCTCTGTGCAAAACCCTTGCACACAGCAGGTAAGTATGATGTGCTTGTTATTTTTATTTTTAAAAAACAAACCTTTACAGCCCCTTTAACCCTACAAACAAGCCTCCAGATTGATAAGATTAAGAACAGTCAGCTGTAGTAATTAAATTTCTCTTGACATGTGAGATACATAAAGCAGAACTTTGAACAAACAACAAGGTTAAAAAAAAGAGCTACACATTCCAAGCACGCATGTTCTAAACACAGGCTACAAACAACTGATTGGCCAGCCAGATTTGGCCTGGATGCACTTCCAAATACTACCACAATTTCAAAATAATGCTATAAATCAGCATGACCACAACTAATGAGCAAAGCCAATACCCCAACCCCGAGAAGCAAACACAGCTCATTGCAAGACGCACAGCTGCTAAGCATGTGAACATCACGCAAGAACAGCATGCAAAATGAGATGAGTATGACTACTGCTTTCGCAATGCAGATACTGACAACACCACAACAAAAAAATATTCTCAATTAGAAATTGAAGGAAAAAACAAAAACAAAAAAAGGAAAAAACAAAAAAGTGTGTTAAGTAGTTTTTTTTTACCACCCCTCCCCCCATTTCCCACCAAAAAGTTGCTTTTGTTAAAACCAGATGGGAAGGAAAGGTCAAGAATTAAAAACAGAAAACTAATAAATCTTTGATATTTCCAAATGAAATGCTTGTGGTAAGCTAATTTCTTGTAAACACTTTGCTTATGTGTGCTGAACAGTCCCAGATGGCGTTCCAGCATTCTTGGGTTTTAAATATGAAATGCTGCTGCACAAAAAGTCTAGGATGAAAAAAAAAAAAAAATTAACGATGCTTAATGTTGTCTTAAATGTTAGAAATAAAAATAAGCTAGATACAACGGGAAAATAGCTATACTGAGGGCCAAAAACATTTCAGATTTACTTGTAAATACATTTGTTGTGTTCATAAGCCGCTGGCAGCCATTTCTCTGGTGGGTTTTGAGGAGGGGATTAAAGAAGCGCTCTGTCATGCAAAAGTCTCTAGATCTGGATGTGATAAGTAGAAGGATGCAGAGATCTTTAGATGTATGGGAAACAGCATGCTGATCACTTGCTTCAAAGAAGGATGTGGTGAGTTTTCCGACAGCTGAATAAAGATGTACAATGGGGGTAGAAAGGTGCTGCCTCCTATACATTACAACAACTAACAAAGCCATCCACAATTCAGTCCCCAGCTACATCCCTAACCTAGTCTTAAAGTATCAATATAATTGTTCGCTTCATTCCTCCCAAGACCTCCTGCTCTCTAGCTCCCTCGTCACCTCCTCCCATGCTCGCCTCCAGGACTTTTCCAGAGCCTCTCCCATCCCATGGAACTCCCTAACCCAATCTGTCCAATTATCTCCTACTCTGTTGGCTTTTAGACGATCCCTAAAGCTATCCCCTTCAGTGAAGCCTATCCTGTCTCCATCCCTCCACCTAACAACTGTACTTTGAGTTTCTCCATCATCTCATCCACCACAGTTGCCTTTTGTATCACTTGACCCTAGCTCCTAGATTGTAAGCTCTAACAAGCAGGGCCCTATGGTTCCCCTTGTATTGAATTGTAACTGTACTGTCTGCCCTCATGTTGTAAAGCGTTACGCAAACTGTTGGCTTTATATAAATCTTGTATAATTATAAGAAGATTTTTTTGATTGGTGGCATGATTAATGCACATTGTTAAAGTGCACCTGTGGTGAGAGTATGGGCAATACGGTGGTCGGCTCTTTTTTTGGTTCTTGCAGCAGCCCCTCCTGATGATGCGCAACAGCGCATACGTGTAAACGGGGCTGGCAACAAGAACCCCCCCGAAGAGAGCCTCCTGATGGCATCAAAGAAGATGATGGCAGCATGGGATGGGGTGGGCAGTAGTGGATCTGACACGGGACGGGCTCTGCTGGAGTCCACCTGTTCAACAGGGAATCTGTCCGCTGATCCCCGCTGAGCAGGAGAATGGCTGGTCTGTGTCTGCTCCACTTATGCAGAGCACAACCTGCTGTCCCCTACAGGCTACCCGCCTGTCCCTTTACACCCAACTACTTTCCAATCCAATCCACCAGACGGATGGGGAAGGGATACCTATCGTCTGCTTTTAGCAGATAGGATTGAATGTCGCAGGTATAAATGGACACATATCCGTTTACACCCACCACTCCATAGGAAGAGACTGGAGGGTCTGATCAGGTCCGCCTGAAAAACTGAAATGCTGACCCGATCGGTCTGCTAGTGTGAAAGGGGCTGAAAGAGCACCACTGGATCACTTAGTATGTTTTTTGTGCATAAATCACAAAATGTAAGTTGGGGGAGGGGAGAGTTAAGAAAAGTACCTTTTTAAATAATTTATTTTTTGACAGCAAAAGAGCTTTAAAACAAGCCTACTCGCTAACTGCATATACTGTGAAGTAATTCATTCTCAAAAATAACAACAACTCTAAAGTCTAATTTAGCAGTTTCTCACAGCTTACAAGCACCTTGTGTTTGTTTATATTAGATGACTGACAGGCTGCCAAGCAGTGACGGCTGGTGAAGAAAATATTGGGGGGGGGGGGGCGCAAACAAACCCCTCCAGGTCCTTGCTTGCAAATGGAGCCTCCAGCCCGGGCTGTCACGGCTCCCCTGATACCCGGCGGCTTCCGTGTTCCAAACCTTCAGCCTTAGGACCCCCACACAGTGGAACAATTTATGTTTAAATAAATTATAATATGACTAACATTTTTAAACTTTGAGATGTTAAAAAATGTTAGTCATATTATTATTTATTTAAAAATAAATCGCTCTATGAATCACTTTCCTATTGATCAAAACTTTGGGGGGGCATCGCCCCTAGGCCCCTTATGGACCGGCCGCCACTGCTGCCAAGACTCTACTAATATAGAAAGTGAATGGGAATAGAGTTGTGATGCCATTGCTGGGGTTAAGAAATATAAAGATGAATCATTCCACAATGCTCTTAGCTACAGATGTAAATTAGGGCTTGTTTGAAAGTGCGTTTACCACTTGTTTGTTCTGAATAATTTATTGTTCACAGTCTCTGCAGAGGTTCACTTTAAAGTAGAGTTATGCCTTACCTGGATGTCATTTAGTATGTTAAAGTGCTAGGTTATTATTACTTTTAGCAGAGGTTTTGGGGCAGGCCCATTCAGGGGAACATGACATTGGGGGCCATTCCACAAGACCTTTGCAACACTTTTCTAGCAGTATGTATAGCTGGAAGCTTTGGGCCAAATTCATGAAAACTATTGTTAAGTGGTTCTTATTTGGGACACTTATGAGTGGTGTTATTCATAAAGAAATACCCCCATATTCGTGATAAAGTTGAGGTAAATAAGACCTCTTCCATGTTGCAGTAAATTGTTCATTGTGTCCACCTGCAGTTATTGTATCATATCTTTGAGACCATTCTCTGACAAACTTTTAGGTTCCTCTGGAATGGATATTTGATAAATTTCCATTACTCTCCCACAAATTGCTCCCCTGCCTGTAAAAATTGTATTTTTGGCTTACTTGTAAAATCCTTATCTTGGAATACATGATGGACCACAAAGCATCTTCATATCAATGAGGATATGGTTATGTTGCCATCTTCAGATGCTTGGACACTGGCAAAAGAGACAGGGAACCCCCTCCTAGGCATAACCCCTCCCTGTTAGGCAAGGCTTTGTTTTTGTCAATGCCTTGCTCGAAAGGTTCAGGTGGACTTGTTCAAGACTCTGACAAATACCTCAATTCACTTTTGCATGAGAGTTCTGGGACAGATGGTAGCCTCCTTCAAGGCAGTCTCCTTTGTCCACTTTCATTACAGGCCCCTCCAACGGAATGTCTTAGCGGCATGGAACAGGAGGACGCAGTCATTTTATTCCTCAATGACATTAAACCACACATTAAATGCACAAGACTGTCTCTGGACTGGTGAATCTCCTCACCGATGCTGGAGATGGGAAAATCGCTTCTGTCTTTATCTTGGAGGATCCTGACAATGGACGCCAACCCGATGGGCTACAGTGGAGTTCTGAACAATTTCTCGGTCCAGGGAACTTGGTCACCACAGGAAAGGAGGTTGCCCATCAACATCCTACAATTGAAGCGGATTTGCCTTGCCTGCCCTACTGCATACATTTGGACGTCACCCCTACCTTTAGTGTCCCACATCAGTTGGCATTAGGGAATTTAGTGTCAGATGCAACAGAGGAAGGAAAAGCAAGAAAGTGCTGGCAAGAGGTTCTGGAAGTGCCCTTTACAAAGACAATTTATTTGCCCTAAATGGTCAAGTTGCCTCTGTAGGCCTCTCTAAACCTAAAATGGCTGGGCAGCATAAAACAGCACAGCAAACATCCTAAATTATCAAATACAAATTTTGCTGTACAGCAACCGTACACGTTGTACAGTATTAGTGAAGGTCATTAGTAACAATTTTTTTTTTTTAATCTGTGTTTGTCATTTAAACTGAAACGTTTCAGTCCTGCATATCCTCATTCAGCAAAATATAATAGCTTCAAAACTATTGGCGTGTAGCCATCTTGTTTTAAACAATATGTATATATGTGCATATAGATTCACGTATATGCAATGCTGAAAAAATGCACCCAGAGAAACATAATAGCAGCAAAAATTATGTAAAATACTTGCAAATTAAATCCCTCAAAAGGAAAAATCAAGCAGTGCCTGGGTTAGGTTACAAAAGCTACAGCTTTCCAGTGATTGCAAATTGGCGAATTACCATTCTTACCCTCCACCCCACATCTCGGGGAAGGTTTGCACGAAATGAATGATCTCACTTTGTGGCAGTTTTGACGGCTTGAAAACAGCTTCTAAGAGGTAGCATGAAACAGGTGAAGAGTGGTTCAAGTGCTACATGTTAAATGGGAACTGTAGTTATAATTATTTTTTTTTAGTATGCCCACATATGTATTATGTGTGAAATAGAAGTATAACATCCAAATATTCCGGAAAAAGCCATCAGACATCTGCCTGCATGTACCTTTCTTCTTGTTAATAAATGTCCCTGGGAACCCAAGGAGCTCAACATGCAATGGCTGTTTACAACTCTGAGAGCAGAGCTAGGCCATATTCACAGCATCCCTCATTGCCTGGCACCCTACCTTTCAAACAGAGAAGGCCATGAATTATCACAGAACAAAAAAAAAGGTTTAACCTCTGCATAAAGAAAGGCTTCTTCCCAGTAAGAGCTGAGAAAATGTACAATAGATGCCTTCAAAAAATAACTCTGGCTAGCTCAGTTAATTGTTTAAAAAAAGCTGGATGCATTTCTAAATGAACAGTATACACCTGGCTAATAATATTCATCAGTAAGGACACCAGATATTGTTGATCCAGAGAAAATCTGTTGCCTTCAGGGATCACAAAGATTGTTTTTACCCTGTTGGAGTAAATTGGGCAATGTTTTATAGGGTTTTTTTGAGCCTTCCTCTCTCTAGATCAAGGATCTCCAAACTACGGCCCTCCAGCTGTTGCAGAACTACACGTCCCATGACGCATTGTAAAACTCTGTCATTCACAAACATGACTAGGCATGATGGGAATTGTAGCTCCTGAACAACTGGTGGGCCATAGTTTGGAGACCTTACACTAGATGAACTGTAGGAATCATATTCTGTATATGGGGGTTTTCAATTTATTTAACAGTTCTTTATTTTTCTTCTACTGGTTTTCTACAGGGTAGAGACTGATGAGAATGTACAATATATGTAAAGAGCAGCATAAATTGTTGGCACTATATAAATACTTGTAATAAAGCAGCCTCTATAGGATTTTTATTGTTCAATAAGGTTTGCTTAGCGAAAAGAAGCGGCCTGTGACCTGGTCCGGGTCCCTATACCAGCGACTTCTCCATTGTAGCTGCAAAAAGCTGTGGCCAGGGAACCAGAAATAGGTAAGGCAAAGACATTTACTGGTCACTAAAGCCATGTACACACGGTGCGATGGTCGTACGACCAAAATCGTATGTTGGCTGTTGTGTCTCGCATACTGACATGCTCTAAGCAATCATACGACCAAGCCTAACGTGGTGACGTGCTATGAGCGTATAACGAGGAAGTTCAGGTGAATGTGATTTGTGAATTAGGAATGTAGGTTTACACGAACGGACACTTCTGGGTGTTCCTGACTTCTGAGCATGCCTGTTTTGCACGTACAGCTTTGTTGGCCCAAGTTCTCTGTACACACGGTACAACAGTCGTACAACCGCTTGTTGTACAACCAAAGTTTTCCAGTCTGCTCATCCAACTTCTGTTGTACGACCGTCGCACGTCACCTTTTCTAATCGCACGTACTAACGGTCGGATGATCGTACAACAAGCTGTTTAACTCCCTTATTATTAATTGGTTACCGCTGACGATATTCCATCTATGGAATACAACCAAGACAATCTGGAACAGTACACCGGAAAAGATGCAAAAGTCAAATGAATAATGATGTTCAATAAGATTTGGAGGTTTTCTACAAGGCATGCAAAGCTAAAGACCATACACCACTACATTTCTTTCCATGGAATTATTACTGAACGTTGTTCTTTATATCCTTCGAATATAAATCTAGATTACACATAGTTTGGTTTAAATATAACACCGCGGACTAAGCATCATTTTTTGCATTTCCTCTTTAAATAGTATTTCCTAAAGCTCAGTGGATTTTTAACAGACATGAGCCTCAAATATCCATACTGTTCTCATTAAATGGCATTTGGCCATATACTCTACAAAATATTGCTGCATCTATTGTAAAAAAAGAGCCATTTCTGAATTACACAGAAATTCCTAGAAAATTTAACTCCCTGGCAGTTTTATGAGTTACTGCTGAATATTGAGAAACAAAATATAAAATAAAATGAAGGAAAGAACGGGCCAGATGAGAATTTTACGGTTTTGCACAGAATCTTAGCGATATATTAGGAATAGGACAGATTCATAAAGGATTATTTTAAAGAAAACTTGTTCCAAGGCTTGGTTTCTGCTGCATATAAAAAAAATCTTTAATAACTGCAATTCACTAACGGCACAAGATGGACGCAATGTCGAACAGAATTTTGTATCTGATGCTTTAAAGTGAACCTGCCTACCCTTTTAAATGAATAGAAATAAAAGTCCTGCTATTAAGAAAGCAGTTAAACATCTGGTGGACGTGTCCCCTAATCCAGCCATTTTGGAAAGAAGTCCACCGACTTACTAATCAAATCACCACCCTTCCTCTGGAATACACACCAGCACAATATCTGTTACATCATTCCACAATTCCGAAATCTACATACCTACGCTCTCTGGCTAAGCACCTTGTAAATGCAGCTAGGCTGTGCATTCCAACAAAATGGCGATCCACGACATCCCCAACAGCAGATTGGTTCAAACGTATACAAAATGCAGAAATTGAGGAACTGGTGCACCTAGCGAGAGATAATCCATCTAAATTTAGGAAGACCTGGTCCTGCTGGCAGCACTTCACAACGACAGAGGAGTTCACTACCTTATGACTTAAACTTCTTGGCTTCCCTTTGGCTCTCAGATGGGAGAGAAGGACAACCCCTTGCTCCATCCACCCCCTGACAAGGCCATTGTTGGCAACATCCCCTCCCCATGTTTAACCATATTCCCCCCCCCCCCCAAACATTTATCGCCCTGTTCTCCTAGCATCTACACCTCGCATCAACCTTAAGCCCACGTTGACCGAAGCCTGAAGTAAAACTTTGAGGATCTGAAAAAAAGAATTGTTGCTCTACATAAAGATGGCCTAGGCTATAATAAGTTGCCAAGACCCTGAAACTGAGCTGAAACACAGTGGCCAAGACCATACAGCGGTTTAACAGGGCAGGTTCCACTCAGAACAGGCCTCATCATGGTCAATCAAAGAGATTGAGTGCACGTGCTCAGCGTCATATCCAGAGGTTGTCTTTGGGAAATAGGCGTATGAGTGCTGCCAGAATTGCTACAGAGTTTGAAGGGGTGGGGGGTCAGCCTGTCAGTGCTCAGACCATACGCCACACACTGCATCAAATTGGCCTGCATGGCTGTCGTCCCAGAAGGAAGCCTCTTCTAAAGATGATGTCCAAGAAAGCCCACAAACAGTTTGCTGAAGACAAACAGACTAAGGACATGGATTACTGGAACCAAGATACACTTATTTGGTTCAGACGGTGTCAATCGTGTGTGAGTGCAACCAGGTGAGGAATACAAAGACAAATGTGTCTTGCCTACAGTCAAGCATGGTGGTGGGAGTGCCATAGTCTAAGGCTGCATGAGTGCTGCCGGCAAAGGGGAGCTACAGTTCATTGAGGGAACCATGAATGCCAACAAGTACTGTGACATACTGAAGCAGAGCATGATCCCCTCCCTTCGGAGACTGGGCCGCAGGGCAGTATTCCAACATGATAACGACCCCAAACACACCTCCAAGACGACCACTGCTTTGCTAAAGAAGCCGAGGGTAAAGATGATGGACTTGCCAAGCATGTCTCCAGACTTAAACCCTATTGAGCATCTGTGGAGCTTCCTCAAATGGAAGGTGGAGGAGCGCAAGGACTCTAACATCCACCAGCTCCGTGATGTCGTCATGGAGGAGTGGAAGAGGATCCAGTGGTAACCTGTGAAGCTTTGGTGAACTCCATGCCCAAGAGGGTTAAGGCAGTGCTGGAAAATAATGGTGGCCACACAAAATATTGACACTTTGGGCCCAATTTGGACATTTTTCACTTAGGGGTGTAGACATTAATGGCTGTGTGTTGCGTTAGTATGAGGAAACAGCAAATTTACACTGTTATACAAGCTGTACACTCACTACTTTACATTGTAGCAAAGTGTCATTTCTTCAGTGTTGTCACATGAAAATATATAATAAAATATTTACAAAAATGTGAGAGGTGTACTCACTTTTGTGAGATACTGTATATACCATAGTTTGTAGGCGCTATAACTTTCATGCAAATCAATCAATATACACTTATTGAATTTTTTTGATATCAAAAATATGTAGCAGAATACATTTTTGGCCTAAATTTATGAAAAAAATGCATTTTTTATTGGATAGGTTTTAAGTACACAATATTGTTTTTTTTTTTTTAAATTGACCATTTTTTTTTCATTTATATCACAAAAAATAAAGAAACCAGTGGTGATCAAATACCACCAAAAGAAAGCTCTATTTGTATGGAAAAAAATATATAAATTTTGTTTGGCAGCATGGCATGACCTTGCATTTACCAATTAAAGGAACACAGTGCCAATTAGCAAAAAATGGCCATGTCATGAAGGGGGTAAAATCTTCCGGAGCTCAAATGGTTGAAGGAAGCCTGTGCTGAGAGGAAGAAAACTGGGGACTGTCTCCAGCCACACATCCAGGGAGAAAGATAAGAAACCAACTTAGGAAAGAAGGAAATCCTTTTCCTTATGTAGAACCAGAAAAGGTTCCCTACAGGATAAGGCCATCAGTTCAGACGTTCACCTTGCAGGAGCAATGGCTACAACAAACACCAACTTGTGGATGAGAGTAGAGAGGAATGTCTCTAATGGGTTTAAACAGTGGTTTCCAAAAAGTAGAAAGAAGCAGATTGATATCCAACAGTGTTACTGAAGAACAGATAGGGGAGGCCCACCTATAAAGGACTTAATCAAAAAGCGAGAGGTCATGGTCTCTCCTCAACGGTGACAGTGCGGCGCTGGAGGGCTTCGTTCTAAGGTAAGTATTTCATAATAAGCTAGTATGCGACAAAAGGTTAACGAAAAAACAAACAAAACAAAAACCAAAAAAAAAATGGGCAGACTCGATGGACTACTTTGTCTTTTTCTACTGTCACTTTTCTATTTTTAGATTTTTGCAACTACGGCAAGCTCATCGGGTCCAATTTGGTACCTCCCAGTTACTAGTTCAACCCTTTTCCATTGAATTGCTTCTTAAGGAAGAGGAATTGGTGAAGCCCCTGTCGATTATATATAAGGCCAAGCAACCCACTATCCATCATGGATTGGATCAATTACGGTAGTAATGGTGCCTGAGCTGCATGATGAGGACTGGAAGGACATTTGGGAAGGCCCGGTTACTTAAAGCGGTTGTCTACCCATCGATTTGATAGTGTCAAAGAAGAGTTAACATTCCCGGCATGCCGGAAATGCTAGCTGTCTCCTTGATTGTGCTCTCAACCAAACTAGCAAATCATCCAATGGATGGTGTCATAATGGATCACATGTGCAGCATCATGGCAGTTGCAGTTTAAACAGAGGCTAAGATGTCAGCTTCCTTAGCTGAAAAAGAAAGGAGAGTATACAACCACTTTAACTAGTCTCTGCCAGGGATAGACTAATACAACTCAAATTGCTCTATCGTATATATCTTAACTCTCTGTAAACTTCATATAATGTACCCTCAAAGCCCTTCGGCCTGCTGGCAGTGTATGGTGGACTCGGATGATTTTATACATTTGATTTGGTCATGCCATTCTATACAAATCAAACTGGGTGCTTGATTTAATTTTTCCTTAACTACATGGGTTCCCCCTTCAGTGGAGACCTGTATCTTGAAGTTGGGTTGGTGGATGCCTTGGTGCAATCTAAAGATGTTAGGACCCTACTAGGTTTATTGCAGTTTTATGCCAAGAGGGCATAGTGTTATAGTGTTACGATGGAAATCACCTACTGCCCCCACTCTTGTTTTGTGAAAATCCCTCATTAACTCTGTAGTTCCCTTGTACAAAGCAACATATCATTCTAGAGGGTGCCCCAAGAAGTTCAACAAAGTCTCGGATGTCTGGGTTTAGTTGGATCTGACAGCTGCTTAAGTTGCATTTTTCCAATACTTACCTCTTGTCTTGCCTCCTTTTAGTTGATATGAATGTATAGCCTTGTGTGATCCACATCCACTAGGGTTCCCCCCACCTCCTCCGCCATTTTGCCTCCTGGTTCTGTGTACTTTACTATGGTATAGTCAGGACTAATCTCCATTTATCCTATACCTTGTTTTGGTACTCTGAGGAAGGTTACTGCCTGCCAGGAGTATTAGTAGTTTTGTTTATCTAGAACTACTGTTGTTCTATCAGTAGTATTGTCTATATTGTAAGCACTTTGAGCTGATCATATATTGTAAGCACTTTGAGCTGATCAAACAACCTCATCCATGTCTTTATGGACCTTGCTTTGTGGACTGGTGCGCAGTCAGTACTGTTCCTACAAAGTTGGGAGCATGAAATTGTTCAAAATGTCTTGGTATGCTGATGCCTTAAGAGTTCCCTACACTAGAACTAAGGGGCCAAGCCCAACCCCTGAAAAACAACCCCACGCCATAATCCTCCCCTCCACCAAATGATTTGGATTTGGGGTCTCTGTGCAAATCAACTTGCACTAAAAGCCTGCTGCTTTATACTGTGCTGGGTGTGCAGTGCTGAAAATGAAAAGGCTGCAAGAAATTAGTAAGGAGGGTGCACCAAGCCCAAGAAACACCAGTTTGACATGCTTGCCCTAAAAGAATTCGACAAGCCACCGGTTAAAAAAGGGAGGAATTACAAAAAACAGGTTACTTGCACAATATCTTGGTCTTGAAAAGAGATCTGCAGTATACTATAATGTATTACCTGTTCCACAGTAATAAGGCCCTGAGGACTGTCCAGCTGGGTCTTTAGTGGAAGATTCTGACACAGGAAGCCCAGCAATAAGGAGACTTCCTTCATACTGCGCCAGCAGCATACGAGGACCATCTGCGCGGTGACATTGCAGGAGGTACCTTCATTTCCTTTCAAGACAACCAGAAAAAAAATACAAGTTATGGTCCGCACAGGAAAAGGTAATATATTTGTGTAAACCAGCAACAGAACTCAAAGCTATTTTGCCCTGGTGCAAAATTTTAAAGTAACCTGTAGTGATGGAAATATAAAGTCCACCTCTGCTGACCCTTGCCTGAAAATGCAAGTTGCATAGCTGTCCTGGATTTTATTTCTATAACTGATCATCAACCATTGCCGATGAACCAGCCAAAATGTGTTTAGTGGATGGCTCTGTCAACTCATTCCCGCCCAACATTCTATGATTAAAAAAGCAACGGTGGAAAATTTCCAACCAAAAAGTGGCTGCATCCAATCAAATGCAGCCGCCACTTGGGTATTTTGACTGACAGCTGTTAAAATACAATAGCCACAGTGGGATATTCATCCATCTGTGCAGTATCACATGGATGGAGGAATCTGCTAATTTTTTAAGATCAGCCCGCAAGCTAAACAATAAGAATGTATATGTGTATGGAAAGCTTAACAACTTCAGCTACAGAAGATTTCACCCCCTTCATGACTTGGCCATTTTTGCTATTTCGCACTGCGCTACTTTAACTGGCATTAGCATGGTCATGCAACACTGTACCCCAAACCAAATTTATATAATTTTATTTCCACACAAATAGAGCTTTCTTTTGGTGGTATTTAATATCCACTGTGTTGTTTTTTTTTGCAATATAAACCAAAAAAATACAACTATTAAAAAATAGTTTTTTTTACTGTTATAAAACATAGCCATTAAAAAAAAAAAATGTAAAAAAAAAATCTGATTTCTGAATTTTTTGGCAAAAAATGTATTTATTCAGCTACATGTCTTTGGTAAAATAAATAAATAAACCCAATAAGTGTATATTGATTGGTCTGCGTGAAAGTTATAGCGTCCACAAACTATGATATGTATATATATATATGAATTTTTTTTTTATACTACTAATGGCCGTTTTTAGAGACTTCGGGACTGGGACTGCGATATTGCGGTGGGAAATCAGACACTAAAGCCTCGTACACACGGTTCGATTGTCGTACGATTGCGTTTCTGATTTTCGTCAAAAGCGCATGTCCATGATTTTGTTAAGCATACTGTTTTGAATAATTTTGCATCTTATTTTCCTTTCTGAGCATGTGTAGTCTTGGTCGTACGTTTACCGAACTGCACATCCAGCTTTTGTCTGACGAAAAATGTAAATCGGCTTTCCAAAGGAGCGTACTAACGATAAGAATTTCGGAGGACAAGCTGTCGAACGGCAATTCCCGTCCGAAATTCACACCGCATGTACGGGCCTTAACTGACGCTGGGGAGAACTAACTGCCACTGACATCACCAGTGACACTAATACAGTGATAACACTATACACTGTCATTGCACTACACTGGCTGGGAAGGGGTTAACATCTAAGGCAGGGGTACGGAATTAAAATTCACGGGGGGTCCGAGTGTCATATTGGTGCTGACTCAGATCCTTCACATCACAGCCTCCCGTGCACGTCACATTTGTTTTCTATTGCCCTTGCAGACATGTGTCTTTCTAGTGCAGAAAAACCTAGATCTCTGCACAAGTGTGAAAAAGCCCTTACATCAGTGTCCTCAGTCCCCCCTTCACAGCACATCCCACCCTATCACATCACAGACCCCCATCAGAGACTGAGCCATCAGAGATCCCCAAACCCCACTACAAACCATCCCATCACAGCATGACCCATTAAAGACCCCCCTCCATCACAGACCCCTCACAAACACAGACCCCCCTCCATCCAAATCCCCCCCTCCATCACAGGGCCCCCCTCCATCAAAGGGCCCTCATTTTAGTGGCAGCGGATGTTAAGCGTGTCAAGGATGTTAGCGGCAGCGGTGGGCAGGCGAGCTGGCAGAGGGGAGAGAACACTCATGCAGCTATTTGGTAAGGCTGCGGGCTGGACAGGGCTGCTACCGCGTCCGGATTCGGCCCGCGGTCCGCCATTTAGGAATGCCTGATCTAGGGAGATCAAGGGGTTAAATGTGTGTCTAACAATGTTTAGTGAATGTACTGTGTGATGATTTTACCAACTAGCATTAAAAAAAAAAAGGGCCGCTCACATCTGGTGAACCAACTGAAGCTAGTGGTAAAAAAAAGTTGTGATATAAACATATTTTCACAAAAGTGGTGAGGGGGGCATTGGGAATTGGGTGCCCAACCTAAAATTAGGCTTTAACGTGAACCTGTCCATTGTTCCTGCAGGATAAAAAAAAAAACATGTTTGATTACAAGTATGGCGACCCAGGAGCAGATCTAACCTTATCTTTGCTTACATGCAGGGTGGATTTGATTTAAATCAAGTCCATTTAAATCACTAGTAAACAGGCTTGATTTAAATCATCATTTTTCAAGAGCAACTGTCATCTCTTTCCCGCATCGGCTCCTCCTCTGAACCGCTGTGGACTCACCAACAGCGCCATTCACTTTAATGGGATGTCTGGTGATGTGGCAGTGACACAACAAGGTGAGGGACGTGGCGGCAGGTGAGTGGATGCCCACTAACAGGCGCTGCCATGATGGATCTGAAATGACAGGTGCTTTTTTTTTTTTTAACAGAAAAGGGACAGGTGCTTTTTAAATGTAAGGACTTATTCTTGCTGGGAATTAGAATCTTTAATATTTGCAAATGAAATGGAGGTTTCCTATTTAGAATAATAAGCTGTCAGGTTAGAAAAACAGCGATATCAGAACTGAATCAATCATACAGTTTGTAGTGTACATAGATTTGCAAAACAATGGGATAAAGGAATATTCCTGAACTTTGTTTTATCTCGTGGTTACTGTGAAACTGTGTAAATGCATCAATGCAGTGCATGTTATCTCAGCTTTCCGAGCCTGGATTCATTGAATGAGTTTACCTAAAATGTAAATATTGTAGAATATACAGCTTGTGGCGAGGTGATCGATGGAAGGTATGTGTTACCTCGCTTGCAATCGTTCACAGCGAACTATGGTGGAATCCGGTCCAGGTTTTGCCAGCCCCTTTGCTAGGGCTTATTCTGGGCCAGATTTTGTGATCCACTGGTGTCCACTAACAGGTGGTATAAATTACCAGTAAGAGAGCAAAGAGTTGCTCTGACCTGAGACTCGGAAGCCATTCAGCCTGAGAGCGCTGACACTTTGAAAGTTACTGGACTAAGACAAAACGTTTGCACTATTTACGTTTTGTGGATGTCTGGGAGAAGCCCTACACCGCTCAGATAGGAATGCTGGAATGTTTAGTTAGAGCCTGGATAGCAAGTATTTGTTTTCTGTTTTGTTTATTTTAATTCAAACCTTTAAACAGAAAACTATCTTTACATTTGCATTTTATGAAAGCATTTTATGAAAATAAATGTGATAAAAATAAAAAAGAAAATCTGATTTAAATAATGGAAAAAAAAAATCTGATTTAAAAAAAATCATTGATTTTTATCCAACCTGCGTACATGTAGCTCTGTTCAGCTGCTGGAAATGATGAAAATACCTGTTATTTTGGGGGCTTGATGATGGCTTGCTATGGGGGCACTTGGTGGGGGGTGGAGGAGTCAGGGTGCCGGCAGGAGACCCGAGAAGAGGAGAATCATGGCTGCTCTGTGCAAAACCATTACACAGAGCAGGTAAGTATAACATGTTTTGCACAGAGCAGCCCCGATCCTCTTCTTCTGGGATGCCCCGCCGGTGCTCCTGGCTCCTCACCTTCATCTGGTGCCCCCACAGAGAGACACCCATGCGGGTGCGTTACCAAGTCCCGATGTTGCATCCATTAACACAGGCCCCTTCCCCACTCCCCGATCACTGGATTTGATTGGCTCCCGCTGATATCGATATCAATCTATCCAATGAGGACAGAGACAGCGGTTGGACCGGCTGAGCTTGTGCACGTTGCTGCAACGGATGGGCTCAGGTAAGAAAAAGGGGAACTCTGGGGGCAGCTGCAGCAAAGAAGGTTTTTCACCATAATGCATAGAATGCATTAAGGTGAAAAACCATGAACCTTTACAATCCCTTTAAAGAGGAGTTCCAGCCTGTAATAAAATAAAAAAAAAATTGAAAGTCAGCAGCTACAAATACTGTAACTGTTGACTAATACAAGGACATTTGCCTGTCAAGGTATCCCACGATGTCGGCACCCCTAGCGGATTCGTCCATCGGCTCTGGGTGCAGGCACCGGCATCCTCACTAGGGGAAACAGGAAGTGAAGCCTTGCGGCTTCACAGCTTGTTTCCTACTGCGCTTTCTGAATGGTCCCGCTGTTTTCTAGGACATGTGCGTCTCCCAAAAAGCAGTGGGGAAGGGGGGAGGGGCCGGAAATTCCGTAGATCACCCCAATCGTTGTCTTTCCCAGAACTGGGAGCGGGTACCTGGTTTTGACAGGAATCCACTCCCCCTCCCCCCCAAACAAAATGTGGCAGTGTGGGGGGGTTCGAAAAAGCGAAGCTTCCACTTTTGGGTGGAGCTCCACTTTAAGATACAATGTGCAGATAGCTGTCCCGTAGAATCGCAGAGAGTCCAAAACATACATACTTATTTCAGTACATGGATAACGGTAGTGTAGATGTTTGGCAATAAAGTGTAGTAAATTAAATTAGGACCAACTTTGCTGGTTCAACTGTTTTTTATACAAATCTCTGATCTACAACATTGTGACAGAATCAATAAATATCCAGGACTATCCATGGACACATCTTGAAGATATAAGAGATTGTAATGGAAACAGATGCTACAATCCATAGACTGCGCCTCTATTAATCGTGATCACCATCATCATCTTTACAGAAGAGGGTCAACAGTTTGGCTTACAGCTAATATTCTGGTGACTTTTTCTTGCATGAAAATGGACATTCTTATTGACTGGTGTGCACAAGTTCTAGAGAAGTGGTACCATTTCTGGGAAAATTCACATTCTCCCATTTGTACTTCCATCTGTTAGCTAAAGAGAAAACATATCTAAAAAAATAGTTTATACTATTACAGTACATCTAAAAGCAAAACCTTTTTCTTTGTTTTGGATAAAGTAGGCTGTTTCGAGTCCCATATAGGCAAATTTTTTCTCACTTCCTATCCTAAAGAGACACAGCAAGAAGCGAGAAGAAATCTGTCGGGGGAAATTCCTCTTAGACAGTTGTCATCAGAAATGGAAACCGTAATGGAAGATTTCCGCTCCTCTTCCGGTCCGGAACAACTGTAACATATTGGATTTCCCATCAAAATTCAGTGACAATGGTCACTAGGACAAACAGAGAAGGTGACTCTCCCCGATGAGGACAAAGACAGCAATACAAAACAGCAGGCTCCAGATATACTGTAACTACCCCTTTACATTGATATAAAAAGCAGTTAATACTAAAGGGAATCTGTAACTTAACCACTTCAATACCGGCACTTCCACCCCCATTCCTGCCCAGGGCAACTTTCAGTGCTGTCGCACTTTTACCTTACGTTCACACCTATGCATTTTTTAGTGCATTTTGCAGCTTGCAGAAATGCACTACAGTTCATTTAACATGGTTTCCTATGGTACACGTTCACATCTATGCATTTTTCAGCTAGTGCATTTTTGGAAAGGGTCGGGGACTTTTTTATCCGCGCAGCAGATTGCAGATCGGGAAAAAAAAAAAGTGTGAGGCCCCCCTTACCCAAATCCAAACCAAGCCCTTTGCGTCTGGTATGGATTTGAAGGAGAACCCCATGCCAAAATGTTTTAAAAAATGGCGTGGGGTCCCCCCAGAGTCCATACCGAACCCAGCATGCAGGCCGGCAGGTCAGGAAAGGGAGAAACGAGCGAGCGCCCCCCTCCAGAACCATACCAGGCTGCATGCTCGGATAAGGGTCAGGTATGGAATTTGGGGGGGACCCCACGCCGTTTTATTTAAATTTTGGTGTAGGGTTTCCCTCCAAATTCATAGCAGACCTGACTGGCCTGGTGTTGATTCGGGGGGGGGGGGGGGCACACCACGCTGCTTTTTACCTGATTTTCCTTTTGCCAGCAATTATGTTTTTTTACATTCAGCTGATGACTCATTGGTTGTTAAAGAGATGATGGCCAGCTTCCCTATCTGCTCCTTAGCAACCAGCTATATACAATGTGTTTAAAGAGAAAGGTAAGAAAGCAAAATGCATGAAAACTGCATGCAAAAACGCATCAAAAATGCAGGTTTAAAAACGCAAAACGCACCTCAAAACTGCATAGATGAGATCCTAGACTGGATGGCAATTGCTCGGTCATGCAACACTATACCCAAATGAAAATTTATCATTTTGTTGAGACCGATAGAACTTTCTTTTGGTGGTATTTAATCACCACTGGGTTTTATTTATTTTTTATAAACAAGCGAAAAAAGATAGAACATTTAAAAAAAAAAAAAAATGTAGTTTCACTTATAAAATTTTGCAAATAATTTTTCTTCTTTACTAATGGGCACTGATAAGGAGGCACGGGCGAGGCTGCACTGATAACCAGGGCGCTGGTTATCAGTGTTATATTCTCTAAGTTGAGAGACACATTACTCTGGTCTGGA
>BLSH010521336.1:497994-516931 GCA_018402905.1 Glandirana rugosa
CCTGTCGTCTCTGAACCCCTTACTGTCCACTCTCAGCCCCTGTCTCTCTGCTGTCCCTCAGTGTTCACTATCAGCCCCTGTGTTTCTGCTGTCCCTCACTGTCCGCTCTCAATCCAAGTCTCTGCTGTCCTTCGCTGTATCCTCTCAGCCCCTATGTCTCTTCTGTCCCTCACTGTCGACTCTCAGGCCCTGTGTCTCTGCTGTCCCTCACTGTCCACTCTCAGTCCCTGTGACTCTGCTGTCCCCCACTGTCCACTCTCAGCCCCTGTGCCTGTGCTGTCACTCACTGTCCACTCTCAGCCCCTGTGTCTCTGCTGTCCCTTACTGTCCACTCTCAGCCCCTATGTCTCTGCTGTCCCTCGCTGTACCCTCTCAGCCCCTATGTCTCTGCTGTCCCTCACGGTCGACTCTCAGCTCCTGTATTCTCTGCTGTCCCTCACTGTCCACTCTCAGCCCCTGTGCCTCTGCTGTCCCTCGCTGTCCACTCTCAGCCCCTGTACCTCTGCTGTCCCTCACTGTCCACTCTCAGCCCCTGTGCCTCTGCTGTCCCTCACTGTCCACTCTCAGCCCCTGTGCTTCTGCTGTCCCTCACTGTCCACTCTCAGCCCCTGTGCCTCTGCTGTCCCTCACTGTCCACTCTCAGCCCCTGTGCCTCTGCTGTCCCTCACTGTTCACTCTCCACCCCTGTGTTTCTGCTGTCCCTTACTGTTCACTCTCAGCCCCTGTCTCTCTGCTGTCCCTCACTGTCCACTCTCAGCCCCTGTGTTTCTGCTGTCCCTCACTGTCCGCTCTCAATCCAAGTCTCTGCTGTCCTTCGCTGTATCCTCTCAGCCCCTATGTCTCTTCTGTCCCTCACTGTCGACTCTCAGTCCCTGTGACTCTGCTGTCCCCCACTGTCCACTCTCAGCCCCTGTGCCTGTGCTGTCACTCACTGTCCACTCTCAGCCCCTGTGTCTCTGCTGTCCCTTACTGTCCACTCTCAGCCCCTGTGTCTCTGCTGTCCCTCACTGTCTACTCTCAGCTCCTGTGTCTCTGCTGTCCCTCACTGTCCACTCTCAGCCCCTGTCTCTCTGCTGTCCCTCACTGTCCACTCTCAACCCATGTCTCTGCTGTCCCTCGCTGTACCCTCTCAGCCCCTATGTCTCTGCTGTCCCTCACTGTCAACTCTCAGCTCCTGTGTCTCTGCTGTCCCTCACTGTCCACTCTCAGCCCCTGTGCCTCTGTTGTCCCTCACTGTCCACTCTCAGCCCCTGTGCCTCTGCTGTCCCTCACTGTCCACTCTCAGCCCCCGTGCCTGTGCTGTCACTCACTGTCCACTCTCAGCCCCTGTGTCTCTGCTGTCCCTCACTGTCCACCCTCAGCTCTTGTGTCTCTGCTGTCCCTCACTGTCTACTCTCAGCTCCTGTGTCTCTGCTGTCCCTCACTGTCCACTCTCAGCCCCTGTCTCTCTGATGTCCCTCGCTGTTCACTCTCAGCCCCTGTGTTTCTGCTGTCCCTCACTGTCTGCTCTCAACCCAAGTCTCTGTTGTCCCTTGCTGTATCCTCTCAGCCCCTATGTCTCTGCTGTCCCTCACTGTCGACTCAGGCCCTGTGTCTCTGCTGTCCCTCACTGTCCACTCTCAGCCCCTGTGCCTGTGCTGTCACTCACTGTCCATTCTCAGCCCCTGTGTCTCTGCTGTCCCTCACTGTCCACCCTCAGCTCTTGTGTTTCTGCTGTCCCTCAATGTCCACTCTCAGCCCCTGTACCCCAGTTGTCCCTCTCTATCTCCTATCATTTCCTGCACATCTATTGTCCCTTCTAGGGTAATGCATGTCTAATGTCCCCTACTATCTCCTTTCAGCTCCTTTATTATCCTATCAGCTCCTTCGCTTTTCTATCTCAAATCCTGGGTCCCAGCTGTCCTATACAGTCCCAACTCAGCTACTCCACTGTTCCCTCTCGCCTCCCTTGTCTTGCCCTCACAAGCTACTTCAGTCTCCTGTTAGCTCCTACAACTCAGCTCTACCTCACTGTCCCCTCTCAGCTCTTTTGTCTCTGATCTGCTTTACTGTCCCCTCACAACACCACCACAGTCCCTTATCAGCTCCCACATCTCTGCTGTCCCTCACAATTTCCTTCTCAGCTCCTGTGTCTCTGTTCTCTTTCACCGTTCCTGCTTGGCTTCAATGTCTCTGCTCTCCTTGACTCTTCTAAATCTGATCTAAAATCTTCTATCACAGCTCTACTGCCATCTTGCCCAGGAGACCTACATTTAACATCTTTTAAAGCATTTTATTTAAAGTATTAAAGAATATGTCAACCCAAAATTTTATATTCCTGATATGTGTCTGCTGTATTATGTATTTGTATAAAAATGTATCGTATTATTTTTGTATTGCTTTCTTTGTGTGCAATTCCTGGTGTTCCTGCCAGTCTCTCTGCTTTCCTATTAAAAACGGACAACACTAGGCAGAAGAATACAGTGTGGTCAGTTTTTTGCCTGTGCTGGGAACTCAGCCTGCTCTCCTCCAATGGTCAGACTTCTGCTTGCACGCCCCCCCTGCACAGCCATTAAATGGGAAAATCAGTGTGCAGCTGCTATGCAGATGAGAACAGATGGTATGTAATCACTAATACTGATACTGCCGCAGGGCAGTCCTCCTCCGCAAAATCACGTACCTGTACGTGATTTTGTACACAGGGTCTGGGGATCGCACACGCCGCTGGCGATCCGTTCCCGCTGTGATTGGACACTGGGACCCACCGGTCGTTGACCGGAGAGGCAAAACAGTGGTCTGCCTATGTAAACAAGAAAGACCGCTGTTCTAACAGAGAGGGAGATGGAGATCTTGTGTTTCTGCTAAGCAGAAACACGGATCTCTGTGTCCCTCCAGTTAAGCCATCCCCCGCACAGTTAGTAAGCACTCCCTAGGAGTGATCGCCCCTGATGTTAACCCCTTCCCTGCCAGTGTCATTATTACAGTGACAGTGCATTTTTTTTAGCACTGATCACTGTATTAGTGTCACTGGTCCCCAAAAATTGTCAGTGTCAGGTTTGTCCGCCGAAATGTTGCAGTCCCGCTAAAAATCGCTGATCGCTGCCATTACTAGTATAAAAAAAAAATATGAAAAATTCCATAAATCTATCCCATTATCCCATAGTTTGTAGACGCGATAACTTTTGCGTAAACCAATCAATATATGCCTATTGGGATTTTATTTACCAAAAATATGTAGCAGAATAAAAATTAGCCTAAATTGATGAATACATTATTTAAATTTTTTTATTGAGTGTATTTTATAGCATAAAGTAAAAAATATTGTTTGTTTTTTTTTTCACATTTGGTCTTTTTTTGTTTATAGCACAAAAAATAAAACTGCAGAGGTGATCAAATACCACCAAAAGAAAGCTCTATTTGTGGGAAAAAAAGGACATTCGTTTTGTTTCGGTACAACGTCGCACAACCCCCCAATTACCAGTTAAAGTAGCGCAGTGCCGTATCGCAAGAAATGGCCTGGTCATGAAGGGGGGTAAACCTTCCAGGGCTGAAGTGGTTAAAGTGACTCTAAAGACTCAAGGTTTTTACCTTAATGCATTGCAATTTAACCACTTAAGGATCGAGCCTCTGAGATTTGGTTTTTAAAGTTAAAATCTGTTTTTTTTTTTTTTGCTAGAAAATTACTTAGAACCCCCAAACATTATATATATTTTTTTTTTTTCAAACACCCTAGGGAATAAAATGGCGGTCATTACAATACTTTATGCACACCATATTTGCGCAGCGGTCTTACTAGCACAATTTTTTTTTTTTTTTTTTTTAAATTAACTTTTTTGAATGAAAACAGTAAAGTTAGCCCAATTTTTTTCAATATTGTAAAAGATAATGTTACACCGAGTAAATTGATACCCAGCATGTCATGCTTTGAAATTGCGCCCGCTCATGGAATGGCGACAAACTTTGGCACTTAAAAATCTCCATGGGCGACTTTAAAAACTTCTACAGGTTACCAGTTTTGTGTTACAGAGGAGATCTAGTGCTAGATTTATTGCTCTCACTCTAACGATCGTGGCGATACCTCACGTGTGTGGTTTGAACACCGTTTGCATATGCGGGCGCGACTTACGAATGCGTTCGCTTCTGTGCGCGATCTCGGCGGGGCGATTTGAATTTTTTTTTTCTTATTTATTTTACTTTTTATTTTTACACTGTCCTTTTAAAAAAAAAAATCAGTCACTTTTATTCCTATTACAAGGAAAGTAAACATTCCTTGTAATAGAAAAAAAGCATGCCAGGACCTCTTTAATGTGAGATCTGGGGTCAAAAAGATCTCAGATCTCACATTTACACTAAAATGCAATAAAAAATAAACAAAATAAATGTAATTTGGAAAAAAAAATGTCCCCCTTTAAGAGCATCCGATGTTATGGAGCAGAGCGGGGGCCATCTTTCCCTCACTCGGCATCCAGACTCTGAGGTGCGAGGACCAGATTGGCTCCGCCGCTATTGGCGGCTCCGGTAAGCGGCGGAGACGACTGGAAAGCGGCGGGAAAGGGGGAGGGGCCCCATTCCCACCGCCGATAAAAGTGATTTTGTGGCGAATCAGCCGCAGAGACCACTTTTATCTGAAAGCGGACTGCCCACTGTTAAAAAAAAAATAAATAAATACCGGGGTTATGGTAGCTATCTGCTGCCATAAAAACGTCATTCCACTGCAAAGTGCCGCTGTATTATGACAGCGGCTGGTCCTTAAGTAGTTAAAACTGTTTATTGATATGATTTATTCATTTTACTTTGTATTCCAAAGGCTGTTTTTTTTTTAATTTATGTTGATCATGTGAACAGCAGCAGAGGACTAGAAGTTCCTCCTGCTTATGTTTCCCTGCAGACAGGCTGGGAGAGAGCTGGGTCATGTGACAGCTGGATATCCATCAGGAAAAAGGTGCTAAGATTTTTTTTTTTCATTATTAAAATAATTACAGAGCCATCACCCACATACAGAAATAGAAGGGAGAATGTAAATTTGACAGTGTGTGTTTAGTATCACTTTTACCACTTCCCGCCCGCCCAACATCATAAGACGTTGCAGACTTTGATTAGCGATATCTGAATGAAGGGTGCAGTTACAGGCATCATTCACATATCTTTTTTTTAGAGCCGGTGATTCCCTGCACGGTAAGAACAATCATATTCAGCCATTTGATCATTCTTATAGGCAAATGGAGGGGACACCCCCCCCCCCTTTCCTCCGGTGCTTCTCCCGGCTCGCCCCTACAATCAGTGAAGGGGAGAAGGAATCGGTCCATGACGGAAGCTTACCATAGAGAATACGGCGGGCCACATGGCCCCCAGACGCCTCTATGATCTTTCAGAGGCCTCTGAAAAAATGCCGCCAACTCGGCTGGGAAGCCAGGATCTTTTTTTTTTATTATTTTATTTCAGGCTTCCCAGCCTAGAGGAGAGATCTGGGGACTTACAGACCCCAGATCTCGCTGTAAAGAGGACCTGTCACGCACTACTCCTATTACAAGGGATGTTTACATTCCTTGTAATAGGAATAAAAGTGATAGAATAAAGAAAGTAAAAAGAACGTGTCAAAATAGAAAAATAATGGTAAAATAAACAAGAATAATAAAAAATGCTCACGCGCAGAAGTGAACGCATACGTAGGTCACGCCCACATATGTAAACGACATTCAAACCACACATGTGAGGTATCGCCAAGAACGTTAAGAGTGAGAGCAATAATTCTAACGCTAGACCTCCACTGTAACTCTAAATGGATAACCTGTAAAGATTTTTAAAGCACCACAAAAAAAAAATTGGGCTTAATTTACGGTTTGTTCTTATTTTAATGCATGAAAGTTTTTTTCCCCCCCAAAAAAAGCATTTGAAAAATGAATGCGCAAATACTGTGCGAGATAAAAACTTGCAACGACCACCATTTTATTCCCTAGGGTCTCTGCTAAAAATATATAATGTTTGGGGGTTCTGAGTAATTTTCTAACAAAAAACAAATGATGATTTTTACATGTAGGAGAGGAGTGCCAGAATTGGCCTGGGTAGCAAGTGGTTAAACACCCTTATGATACCGAGGTGCTTAGGTAATTAAGACAAACAAACAAGGCTTGGTTCAAACCTATGCAATTTGCATTTGATCTGTTTCTGCAGTGCTTTCTGCATTTTTGCATATGTGTTTTTCTATGCTTTTTCTTTTGGGGGGGGGGTGCAATTTCTTTTTGGCCAGATTAAAAAATGCAAAATGTGGGGAAAAAATGCTTTTCTGCAGCTTTTCCATTGAAGTCTATTGTACCAAAAATGCCCCATTTTGCATTTAAAAAAACCCCGAACCCTGAACAAAAATGCTGCGGCTGAAAAAAAGATAGATGTGAGCGTGTCCCATAGGAAACCATGTTAAATGGACTGTAATGCGTTTCTGAAAAAGCACCAAAAAACGCATAGGTGTGAACCAGGCCTAAGCCAGCTGCTGGGCTTCTCAAGCTGCAAACACATTGCTAAGTTTTTCTTTTTCCAAAAAAAAAAAAAAAATTGTACTTCTACAGAAAAAGTATGAATGACACTATGTGAAGTGGAAAGCGTTTTATTTTACCTTTAAGGCATCATACACACGGGCGTATGTAAAAAAAATAAGCAAAATGTCGGGTCCGACGTCAGGGAAAAATCTGTGTTTTTTTGGCGTTCTGCATCGGCGTTAATGAGCGTTAGTGAGAGTCGGCGTCAATAGGTGTTTTTTTAAAAAAAACATTCCTCTGCTATTTTTTAACCTAAAAACGTTGTCGCCTATGGAGATTTTTAAGTACCGTCGTTTGCCGCCATTCCACGGGTGTGTGCAATTTTTAACTGCAACAAGTTTGGTATCTAATTACTCGGCGTAACATCCACTTTCACAATATACAAACAAATTGGGCTAACTTTACGGTTTTCTTATTTCATTCAAAATAGTGTATTTTTTCCAAAAAATATTGCGTTTGAAAGACCACTGCGCAAATTCCGTATGACATAAGATATTGCAATGACCGTCATTTTATTCACCAGAGTCTTTGATAAAATATATATATATATATATATATATATATATATATACACATATACATATATATATATATATATATATATGTATATATAATGTTTGGGGGTTCTAAGTAACCTTCTAGCAAAAAATACTGATTTTAACCAGTTGCCAACCAGCCGCCACAGTTGCACTGCGCAAACCGCTGTCATTGTACATCAGCTGCGCATGGGTTGAGTAGACCCAATGTCTGCGGCCGACTCGCGATCGCCTTCTACAGAGGCAGAACGGGGATCCACCGATGTAAACACGGCAGATCCCCATTCTGTCAGGGGACATGACACAGATCAACTGTTGCCTGTAATTGGGAACTGTAAGATCTGTCATGCCCTGGCTAGCCCAGCCCTCACACAGTTAGAACACAGTGAGGGAACACAGTTAGCCCCTTGATTGCCCCCTACAGTTTAACCCCTTCCCTGCCAGTGACATTTATACAGCAATCAGTGGCAATTTTTAGATCTGATCGCTGTATGAATGTCATTGGTCCCAAAAAATGTAAAAAATGTCCAATCTGTCCGCCGCAATATCACAGTCCCGATAAAAATCGCAGATCACCACCATTACTAATAATAAAAAAAAAATAATAAAAAAATGCCATAAATCTATTCCCATAGTTTGTAGACGTGATAACTTTTGCGCAACCCAATCAATATACGTCTATTACCAAAAATATGTAGAATACATTTTGGCCTAAACTGATGAATACATTTTTTTATATATATTTTTTGGATATGTATTATAGCAAAAAGTAAAAAAAAAAAGTTTTTTTTTTTTCAAAATTGTCGCTATTTTTTTGTTTATAGCGGTGATCAGAAGTGACGCAGAGGTGATCAAATACCACCAAAAGAAAGCTCTATTTGTGGGGAAAAAAGAACATAAATTTTGTTTGGGTACAAAGTTACAAAACCGCGCAATTGTCAGTTAAAGCGATGCAGTGCTGTATTGTAAAAAGTGCTCTGGTCAGGAAGGGGGCAAATCCTTCTGGGGCTGAAGTGGTTAAACAAGTGCCAGAAATGGCTTTGGTCCTTAAGTGGTTAAAGTCTTGTTTTGTTTTTGTTTAAACGTAAAAAACACATTATACTTCCCTGCTCTGTGCATTTTGCACAGAGCAGCCCAGATCCTCCTCTTGTCGGGTCCCTCTTCTATGCTCCTGGCCCCTTCCTCCTGCTAAGTGCCCCCACAAAAAAGCAGCTTGCTATGGGGGCACCAGAGCCAAGCTGCTGCTCTGTGTGGCCATTCAGACACACAGTCTTGGCTTGGCCCTGCCCCCTCTCTCCTCATTGGCTCACTGACTTTGATTGACAGCAGCTGGCGTCAATGGTGCCAGCTGCTGTCTCAGCCAATCAAGACGGAAAGGCCCAGACAGCCGAGGCTCTCGTGCAACATTGCTGGATCGAAATGGGGCTCAGGAAAGTATTAGGGGGGCTGCTGCACACTCAAGGTTTTTTATCTTAATGCATAAACTGCATTAAGATAAAAAACCTTCTGTCTTTACAACCAGTTTAAGTCCCGGTTTACATATATGTGATGCGGGAACCAGCGCGATTCCAGTGTGGGCTTCCGCACCACATGCCACCTGCTGGCGGTTCACACTGACATCTGTAAACTGCTACGGGTGTAAATGCAAAGTAAATGACACCCCGATCGGTTCGCAGTTCGAACTGCCAAGTGGTGCAGGAATCGGATCACATGGGCGTGAACAATGTGTGAATTGGATCGCATCTGATTCCAGTGCTGACCAAAAAAAAATGTCCTGCTCCATTTTGGGGCAAATGTGATGCAAATTCAGCCATACAATCTGTCTCTACTCACATGTAATCTGCACTGCGTATCACATGTGAGGTCAGACAGCGTGAACACAGCCTAAAGTGGGGTACACACTATAAGATATCTGTATAGCGTGTACCCAACTTCCGACAGCCGAGTCCGATCCAAGGTACGGAAAAAAACGGAGGGACAAACAGCAAAACTGGTTTCGTCCGTCAAAAACACTACCGATTTTTGTTTAATATGTACACAAGTCGTACAATAAAAAATGGATACTAAAGTTCACACATGATCCCTTCTAAATAGATAATCACGCATAGATTACATCACAGCGTGAACCACGTCTGAATGTCACAAAAACGGGCGAGAAAATTCGGACAACATTAAGTACCACCAAATAAAATCAGATACGTTGAGCGCCAGCAAGAAAAGTCAGGCGATTTTCGCACAGTGTGTACGGGCCTTAATGCGGAGTTCCACCCAAAAATGGAACTTCCGCTTTAAGCACTCCTCACCCCCTTACATGCCACATTTGGCATGTCATTTTTTTGGGGGGGGGGGAGTGTGTCCCCAGGTTTCAGAGGGACTTCCTGTCCCTCTTCCACCTTCCGCCTCGGGGCCGCCTAGGCGACTCCTCCTCTCCTCCTAGGCGGCCCCTCCCTCCTGGCAATCTTCTGGGACACGTCACAGGTCCCAGAAGATTGCCTGGCCACTGGCAACGCGCAGCGCGACTCGCGCATGCGCAGTGCGTGCCCGGCCGTGAAGCCACGGCCGGTGCCCACACCTGCAATGCCAGCGCCGAAGGGAGGAGGGGGGAGACGAGCGAGGCTTCGGGAGCAGCCGTCGCTGGACCGGGAGACAGGTAAGCTACTGTTTATTAAAAGTCAGCAGCTACACTTTTTGTAGCTGCTGACTCTTAATAAACAAAAAAAGCATGGAACTCCGCTTTAAGTTGAGGATTATATTATGGTACACACTATGGTTGCACTGATACTAGTATCGGTGCTGACACTGAGCAAATGCTCCCATGCTTGATCCGATACCTGGGCAGTCAGGGGTGATCGGTGCTGCGGTGGGGGGAATTACAAGCACCAATCTCCCTGTATAGATTTCAATAAAGCAGCTGACAGCCGCTTCTCCTGCTCTTCCTTCCGCAGCTTTCAGCTGCTTTATTGAAATCTATACAGGAAGATCGGTGCTTGTAACTCCCCCCACCGGAGCACCAATCACCCCTGACTGTCCCCGTATCCTCCTCCAGTCCCCCTCTGTGTCCCCCTCCGTGGTCCGCTCTTTTCCCCCTTCGTGTCCTCCGCCGCCCCCTTTTCATCGATCTGTCAGGATGGAAAGCAGAGGAAGTCATGTCATTTACCGGCTCCTTCCTTTTCCGAACGAACAGAGTAAACTTCGTTTACGATGCTTCAGTTTATGAAGGAAGAGGAGCCCCTGTCTCCTGTCCATTCATCTCCAGTGCAGCTGAGGCTGCAGAAAAAGAGACTGGGGAATTTGTGTTCTCAGTCCCTTTCCTTGTCTCAAAAGGGAGATGTCAGGGGTCTCACCAAAGCCCCCCAACAGGTCTGATAAAAATAAAGAATTGTAATACATTTTTTAAAAGGTTAAATTGTAACAATAAAAAAAATAAAATAAAATAAAAAAAAAAAAAACACACTGACAACGTCCACTCCCCCTCCCCCCCCCCCCCAAAAAAAAAGAAAGCATTGTAAAAAATAAAAAAAATAAATTGTAAAAAATAATTTTAAAAAATTGTAAAAAAAGGTGGCGGCACCGGGGGGCTCCTAAACGCCCTCTTTTCTCTTCCTTTTTGCTTTCTCTTAGGTTTCTGACTTATCTTCTTTCCTCTTTTACTCTATACTTTTCCATATCTACCATTCGTCTATAAAGGCGGTGTTATTATGGGGTTTTATATAGTGGAATGGGACCATAGGGCTGACAATAGTCTGCGATCTATATATTGTTACTGGAAGTCCAAAAGTTTATAATCATATTGGAAACAAGAGTTGATTATTAGAAATGTTTATGTTTGCTTTATCAACCTATGAGCAATAGGATCTTCTATTGAAAAGCCATGAACTGATAACAACGCCAACAGGAGCATAATTTCGAAGTCCTGGATATAGACTATGGACTTTGGAACTATAGGACTAACCTGGATGATAATGTCAGACCAAAATTGTTCCAATATTGTTGTTAACGTTATTGCACCATAATCTGTATCTCTTGAATAATTAAAATAAAAACAGATTGAAACATAAAAAATTGTAAAAAAATTAAAATAAAGTCATCTGTTTCTTTGTAAACCCCAGGCGAACTCCATCCAGAACCATGGGTAACTAACCATGGGCAAAGGAACCATAAGGGCTACCAGACCCCTCCTAACCATAGTCCTCTGCACGCCCTTTAACTAACCCATATCATGTAGTCATATGTTGCCTCACTCTGCTTCCCTGGTATTATCTGTATGTTTTGTCACACAGGGCTGCATCCCTACCACAAAACTGAGATGCTACATTACTTTTGCCTCCCTCTATCCAGGAGGAATATATCTTTCTGATGTATTCTTTTGTGATCTCTTGTTTGTATCTTCAATAAAAAAAATTTGAACCATTAAAAAAATAAAATAAAAATAAAAAACTACTGACACAGTCCATGCGTCATCAGTGCTACCTATTCGTGCCACTGTCGCATGACATTAAAAAAAATTATCGGTAATCAGTATCGGTACGTGTACTCGGTCTTAAGAACGTGGTATCGGTGCATCCCTAGTATGCACCCAAGGGGCAGAGGGCACCCTGGGTGCACAGAATGGGAATTTTGATCATAATAAAAGGTTCCTGTAGGACCCTGGTGTTGCCTACACTTTCTCTGCATTTTTGTGCGATTCAGTGGAATGCGACAGGTTCCCTTTAAGGCTGCACTATCGCCTAGAATATTTACTAAATCTTTCTGAAACAGGAGAGGAGTGTGGGAGCCCTGTCCCATTAAACTGCCATGTTCCCATGTATGCAGGTGTATCCAGTCAATCCTCATTATTCACATCATAGGGCAGATCGGCGCCGCATATATTTTCATATAGCTTTAAACAGTGGCCTGATACAAAGCAAGCCAGCAGTCCCATGCTGCTAAATCTTTAATGGCAAAGAAAAAGGAATTCCTTAACTTGTCGGCACTACTTAAGGCTGCAGCGTTTGATCAAAGCCTAGTGAGCCCGCAAGGAAAATGTAAAATGACAGGAGGGGCGTTAAACGCTAAAAGCCTGTTGTTTGTTTACGGCGAGCCCAGAACCAAAATCTGGAACATGTGATGGCAGGGCTGGTGTTCTAGAATGCTTCTGGTCCCGAAATTCTGGCAGAATCTGGGCCAGCTGTAAACTGTACAGAATAATTAATATTTCGGTTCATCGGCGCACTTTTTGTTAGGCCAGTTTTCAGCAGTCCATCAACATAGCTGACTAATCAGGTTTTTAATTGCTTTAATGACATGTCATTACCTTTCATTTCTGCACAGAGGGTATTGGACGGTACACGGTCTTCAGGGAGGGCCTGGGAATGTAGGTCATAGTCTTTCTGTAATATTCTTGGCTGCGTGAAGTAATCATTTGTGTCCCGTGGTTTGATCTCACTCATTATCATGTGCAACTGAGCCGCGGCTTCTGCAAGAGACAATGAGCACAGTCAGTGGGGAACGGTGAACCGCAAACAGCTTTGTCTCCCAGAGTTCATCACTGTGCCCTCACTGTTTTAGGTAACAGGACCCAAAACGTCTGAAGGCATGGCGGTTGTGCCATTCGGCACAAAAGGAGCAGACACAAAATAGTCTCATACAGATCAACTGTTAACAGCTATGGAAATAAAAGGTCATGAGACAAAATGCATTAAAGGGAAGTACATTGAAGAAGAACTCAGAGAAAAGCAACAAGTTTTGGTAAAAACACAAAGAGAAAATGAGGAAATTTATATCCATCACATTGCACACTTTAATCATTGACACATATGTTGAAAAAATAAATTCACATTTTTTTTTTACATATTTTATTTTACATATAAAATGAGAAATGATGGAGGACAATGGGTGGGGGTTACAATTTTCCATTTTGGATACTACCCCACCCTGAAATCCTTCCGCCGCAGAGCTTCTGTCCCCCTAAACGCTCTCTGGGGGGTGGTTCTTGGACATTTTGCCAATGTTTAGAGATGTGCTATAACCAGTGTCAATTTTGATGTCAAATTTTTATTTAGTTTTTGTCATCTGAACGGTTTTAGTTTTAGTCTGATTTTAGTAGACTAAAATCTCCAGTATGTTTTAGTAGACTAAAATCTAATGGTCTAGTTAAATTGTAATGCATTATTTAAGCAGTTCTCAAGAACAGTGGCCCCCAAACTGCGGACCATTGCTTGCCTTTGTCCGGCCCTTGGGGCATTATTCCACCTACTGACACCAATGATGGCGGACTATTCCTCCCACTGACACAAATGATGGGGGACTATTCCTCCCACTGACACCAATAATGGAGGACTATTCCTCCCACTGACACCAATAATGGAGGACTATTCCTCCCACTGACATCAATGATGGGACACTATTCCTCCCACTGAAACCAATTATGGGCCACTATTCTCCCACTGACACCAATGATGGGCCACTATTCCTTCCACTGACATCAATGATGGGGCAATATTCTCCCCACTGACACAAATGATGGGACACTATTCCTCCCACTGATACCAATGATGGGGCACTATTCCTCCCACTGACATCAATGATGGGGCACTATTCCTCACACTAAAGATTCAACATTGTTTACTCCCACTGACACCAGGACATTTTCTACTCCCACTGGCCATAGTCTGGCCCCTCTAAAGTCTGGAGGACAGTAAATTGGCCCCTTGTTTAGAAACGTTTGGAGACCCCTGCTCTAGAATTTCCAAATTCATTATTACTCCTGGAGTAAAAATTGAATGTTATTATTTATGGTATTAAGGTTTAAACATGCACTACAGACACAAATTTAGCTGTCGTGATATATAACCAGTGTTAATTTTGATGTCAAATTTCCATTTAGTTCTAGTTATTCGTCTTTTGACTAAAATACCATTTTAGTCATATTTTAGTCAACCAAAATAGTGTTCATATAATTGACAAAAATTCTTGTTGACAAAATTAACACGTGCTATAACACAGGAGTACGGTCTCTTTTTTTTTCCACTCAGGCCCCTTTCACACGAGGGGTCCGATTGGGTCCAGCTGCCAATTTTTCAGCCAGACCCTCCATTCTCCTCTATGGGCAGCTGGATGTAAACAGACTTGTGTCTGTTTACACCCGACTACCTCCAGGTTTGTTCCGATAAAAAAAAAAAAAACAGAAGGGAATCCATTCCCCTCCGTCTGGCCGGATCGGAGGGCAGTCGGGTGTAAATGGACAGCCGGTGCCTTTACATCCAGCTTCCCATAGAGCAGAGAGGGCTGTGTCCATGTTCGCACTGCATAAGTGGAGCAGACATGGACCTGTCTTCCGGCTACTCCACTTGGCTCAGTAGAGGATCATTGGACAAATCCCATGCTAAGCAAAACTGGATCTGGCCCGTGTGAAAGGGGCCTAATGTTTACATTTTCAGGAAAATGTTTCTGGGTATACCCCCTTCTTCTAAGGTCTACACCAGTGGTCTCCAAACTTTCTAAACATAGGGCCATTTTACGGTCCTTTAGGCTTTAGGGGGGCTGGACTGTGAATGGTTGGAGTAGAGATTGTCCCAGCGTCCGAGGGAATAAAAAATGTCTCAGGCTTGTTGGTCAGTGGGAGTAAAAAAGAAAAAAAATACATAACGCCTATGGTCAGTATTGTAAAGAATAATGCCCCATCATTGGTATTAGTAGGAGAAATATGGCCCTATCATTGGTGTCAGTGGGAAGAATATCGCTCCATTGGGAGTGTCAGTGAGAGGAATGATTTCCAATCATTAGTTTAAATGGGAGGAATAACACCCCACTGTTTGAGTCAGCCGACAGTGCCTCATTGTTGGTGTCAGTGGGAGGAACCCTGGGCCGCAGCTTGGAGACCACTGGTCTAAACAATACTGATAACCAAGGTATTTGCAAAACTCATACCTTGTGCATCAGTACTGCTTGAACCTTAGAAAAAGGAGTAGGCCCCAAAATCTGAACGGTTTGTGCAAATAAAAAAGTATCATGGACAGTACACAACTGTGTTGCTAGTGCGTCAATATGGCTAGAATCTCCTAACGCATGAGATATGCTATCAAACTGTTGGCTCATGAACCATTACGTAACATTATATTTGTTACTTGAACTGCACATGCATCCTTGAAAACGTAGACTTTGTGCCAAGAAATGCCCTGCATGAAAATCACCATAAGCATGATGATCTATGATACTTGTAACTGTGAGATTGCAATCTAAGACACTTGATATGCAGTTATGAGGTGGCAACTGGGGTATTCCTTTATGTTTATTAACACAGATTTATTTATTTATTTATTTCAGGTGCTTATATAGCGCAGTCAATTTACGCAGCGCTTTACATATACATTGTACATTCACATCAGTCCCTACCCTCAAGGAGCTTACAATCTAAGGTCCCTAACGAACATTCATACACATACTAGGGCCAATTTAGACAGGTTCTAATTTTACCTACACAGCATGTCTTTGGATAGAAGCAAATCTCCTCTTTTTATATGTAACAAATAAAAATGTACAGATAGATATACAAACACATACAGTACATACACCCAAAAAGGGGAACAGTACACTGTCTGGGATAGAAACTGTATCCACCAGTCAGGGTGGATTAACATACAATCCAACATGCAATTGTAGAAAATAGTTTTATTCCAAATACTTTGGAATAAAACTATTTTCTACAAATTAATTTTGCTCCTGATCCCTGGTCATGTTGGATTTTAAATATATACTGTGTGTGTGTGTGTGTATATATATATATATAATCAATGATTAATGTAAGCATATCAGACACATCTCCATTTTCTTTTTATGTTTTAAACCAGGGATGTCCAACCTTTTGACCTTCCTGGGCCACCTTGGAAGAAGAGGAATGGTTTTGGGCCACACATAAGGACTGCGCTGACATATATGCAGTGCGGGATGCCGCATCACATGAGATTCTTTGCAGTGCGATTTGAGCCCATTCATTCAATTCAGCCCATGGGCTCAATTGGCACCGCACAAATAAAGGTACAGGCATCTTTTTTTTTGCCTCACCGGAATCGGATTGCATAAATGTTCACATTCATGTGATCCGATTCTTGCAATCGCACTGCATTTTGCAATTTGTTTTGGGGCGTCATTGATTTGACATTGACACCGATAGCAGATCGCATGAACGGAATGCGATTTTAGCGCTGTGCGGAAGCGCTCAGGATTCGCTGTGTTTCCTGCAACGCATATATGTGAACCGAGCTTCAAATAAACTAACAATAAGGATAGCTGATGTGCAGAGTCGGGCAGATCACAAGTTAATGATCGCTGTTATAGAGAGTAATAAAACTTCATTTTTTACAAATATTTTTTATTGTAAAAGAGAGCAACATAAATCTAGTGCAATACTGAAACTGTTTTTGATAAGCGAACGCATCAATATCTGGTTGGATGGATGGAGTAGCAATTCCCAGTGAATTTTCAAGGCGCTTCTCAGATATTTTGGTTCTAATTTTGCCCTTCATGTGCTTCATCCTTGAAAATAGTTGCTCACAAATATGGATGCTGCCCGAAAACTGAGGACATGAGTAAGGCTGGCTGTACATTATACAATTTTCCTTTAGATTTACCAAAACCATATAATATGAGGTCACACCTAAACACTTTTCATTTGTATGCAATCAGGCAAGCCTTTGCTCTACATAGTTAAAGGTAAATCTAAAGAATATTGAATAAGAAAATTGTATAATGTATGGCCAGCTTAAGGCGTGAATGTGAAGAGTGGGAGATTTTTCTTTGGGAAGATAAAACTTATAAAAGTTCAATAAAGACACACTGTCAAATTCTCCTTTGGCCTCATGTGTTCACTAAGTTTAAATGCATTTTTACAACCCCCCTCAAAAAGAAAAAAAAAAAATCAACATTTTAAGTCAGGTTACAATTTTGTGTTAGGCCGCATTCATAGCCATCATGGGCCGCAGGTTGGACATCCCCATTTTAAGAAATATAGACCTATATGGACCAGATATGGATGTGCTATTGGACAAATCTTCCATCTGAATCCCTATGCTTTACAAAATGTGGACTTTTAGGCCTCAAGCACACAAGGCGTTTGCCCAGCTCATCTGAACACCTTTTATACTGGCAGGAGAAAAGCTGTTAAAAATAAGTGCACTTAAAGCCGCGTTCTGCAGGCGTATTTAGGCACGTCAAGAATTTGGGCAGGGGGGACGGACTTTTACCCCTACTGTGCCAAACTCAGCCTGTGCCAAGGATTCTCACCCCTATCGGGCCAAACTCCATTCTTTCTGGGCCCCGCGGATTGCTAACCCCCCTCTGGACTATTACCCCTTTTGCTGTGTCAGATTGCGTCCTGAAGATTCCTCTCCCTTGCTGTGCATTATGTTTGTATTGTGGATTGGTTCTCCTGTGGTCTGTACCCCAAGCTCCCCAATAAACACCCGTGTATCGGGCTTTGTGTGATCTGCCTCTATGTGCTCTCTCTCTCTGCACTCCTAGTTCTTAACAGTGTACAATTGCAATTGAATGTTATTATAAATTACATTTCCTTTTCAATCTGCAGCTCTGTAATTTTCTGAGAATGCATGGCAATATGGCTATCTGGATGTACTGACCACTCCCCAGAAACATAATTTCCTGCTTGTGTGATTGGCTCACCAATTTTCACCAGAAGTCTGCCTAAGATACAAATCAGATTTCAGGCATCCCCTGCAACAGAAATGTCATTTTGAGAGATACTTTCAATAGGAACACATCTAAAGGGATGCAGGCCCAGCAGATTTCCTCATTAGTGCTCAACAACTGCACAGCTGACAGTTAATTATGAAACCACTCCTATTAGACCCACTCAGTACAGAGGCACAGAGAAACACACAGGGATCTCTTCAGAATAACAAAAAGTAGGAATCTGCAACAAAGGTTGTTATAATCCTTGCAATGTAGATCACCCAGAGGGGAGTGTTTTTTTCTCAACGAAAGCGGAGTTACTCTTTAAAGTAACAAGCATGCAGGTGAAAACATTACACACTGGAAAAATGTGTCGCTATTCGTTATCAGGCCGACCTAAAGCACAGCTTGCATTGGTCAGAAAAGAAAAGTCCCTAATTACTTTTCACGTTTTTTTTTTTTCATGTTCAGACATTATGCATATACAGTATATACGCAGATCCTTACTTTTTGAATTCTTCCACAACTGTCAAAAAGAGCATTGGAAATAATGCAGGCAGCATACAATCGTTTAACGTGGAAGTTTAGTCAGAAAATTAAGTCATGCTAGATGACTTCAGGCTGAGCCCTTTTGCAGATATAGCTACAGTGCATCCGGAAAGTATTCACAGAGCTTCACTGTTTACACATTTTGGTATGTTACGGTCTTATTCCTAAATGGATTAAATTCATTATTTTCTTCAAAATTCTACAAACAATACTCCATAATGACAACGTGAAAGAAGTTTGTTTGAAATTTTTGCAAATTTATTAACCACTTCAATACTATGCACTTAGAACCCTTTACTACCAGACCAATTTTCAGTTTTCAGTGCTGCTGCGCTTTGAATGACAATTGCGCGGTCGTGCGACGCTGTATCATAACTTCACCAATTATTTAAACGTTTTTAAAGTTTGTTTGAAGAAAGTGCAACAGTAATACCTCATAACAAACATCTTAAAACTTCTTTTATTACTTAAATTAGGTAAATCCTTATTCTGGCATTGTATGGTTTTACACATTTGTCACTTCGAGACACTTATGAAAGGCCTACGTGACATCGATATAGACGTTTTCCCGAGTCGGACTTCAGTAGATCGTACTGAATTAAAAGACTGATTTGAAGGTGCAATTTGCTAACATACGACGGACGTAATAAAGGTTACGAGAAAAACTGTCAACAC
>BLSH010521336.1:517012-542663 GCA_018402905.1 Glandirana rugosa
CGGGTGGTCACGGGGATAGTCACGGGTGGTCACGGGGATAGTCACACATGGGCACTGGTAGGTGGCAATGGTGGGCACTGATGTGTGGCACTGGTACACACTGATAGGGGCACTGGTGGGCACTGATAGGGGCACTGGTGGGCACTGGTGGGCATATACATTAATAGGGGCTCATTCCCTGGTGGTCTAGGGTGGCATCTGAAGGTGGCACTGAGTGAAGGTGGACCTGAGCACTTAGTCACTTACCTGGTGGTCTAGGGGGGTCTCCCTGGTGGTCCAGATCGCTCCCTGGTGGTCCCTGGTCGGCTCCCTGGTGGTCCTGGGTGGGCACATCACTGGGCAGGCTCCCTGGTGGTCTAGGGTGGCGATCCGAGGGAGGGCTGTGCTGATAAATTATCAGCACAAACCCTCCCTGTCAGGGATGCAGCCGATCGGCGCTCCCCTCATCAGGTCTGCAGACCTGAGTACAGGAAAGCCGATAAACGGCTTTCCTGTATTACACTGTGACCAGCCATGATTGGTCACGGCTGGTCACATGGTAAAGTGCTTCGGATCGAAGCACTTTACCGAGATCGGCATTGCAGGGGGTCAGACTGACCCCCCACACCACCGATCGCCGCGATGCGGCGGCTTGTTATCCTGAGGACGTCATATGACGTCCAGTCAGGATAACTCAGCCACTTCCCGGCCGTCATTCTGCATACGGCGGTCGGGAAGTGGTTAATAATGAAAACATCCCATGTACATAAGTATTCACAGCCTTTGCCATGACACTCAAAATTGAGCTCAGCTGCATCCTGTTTCCATTGATCATCCTTGAGATGTTTCTACAACTTGATTGGAATCCACCTGTGGTAAATTCAGTTGATTGGACATGATTTGGAAAGGCACACAGCTGTCAATATAAGGTCCCACCATTAACATCGGAGACCTCGCCCGAGGCGCCACATGTCGCACACCTTGTACAAAAGTATGAATCAACGAGTGCGAAGCCAAAGGTCTTTGAAAAAGAATCGCCAGAGCCGATATCTGGCCCTTGAGAGTACTCAAGGCCAGTTTTTTGTTCAGGCCTTGCTGCAAAAAAGTCAGGACCCTGGACACCACATAAGAGCGAGGGTTATGACCCACCGCCTCGCACCAAGCTATGTAAGCCTTCCAGGTGCGGTGATATATTTTGCGAGAAGTACACTTGCGAGCTTTTAGAAAGGTAGGGATCACGGAGTCAGCGACTCCCCTGTCCCTCAGCACCTGGGACTCAATAGCTAGGTCGTCAAAGCCAGCGAGGGTAAAGCAGGGTGCAAGATGGGCCCCTGAGACAGTAGATCGTCTCGCAGCGGGAGCCGTCGGGGAACGTCCACCACTATTTGCCACCAGGATTATCGGTATTCCCTCCGCTACTACCCTGCGTATCAACCGCGGTAGAAGTTTTATCGGAGGGCAGGTGTACAGAAGGCGATAACGGCCCCAGGGGGCCACCAGAGCATCCGTGGCCCCTGCCAACGGATCCCTCGTTCTGGACACAAAGGTCTTCACTTTGTGATTGAACCAAGACGCCATGTGATCCACGTCCGGCGTCCCCCATCTGCGGCAAATCTGGATGAACACCTCTGGATGGAGAAACCACTCTCCCTGATCCAGCGTCTGGTGACTGAGAAAGTCCGCCTGCCAGTTTTCCACGCCTGGAATGTAAATGGCGAATATTGCCGGAACGTGACTTTCCGCCCAACGCAGGATCAGAGCTGCCTCTGCCGCAGCTGCTGAACTCCTCGCCTGCAACCTCACTGTCCAGTGAGATAGACGTAATCTGATTGCTCTCAGCTCCAGCACATTGATGGGAAGGCGTGCTTCCTGAGCAGACCAATGGCCCTGGGCAGATAGCTGCCCCAGGATCCCGCCCCAGCCTGAAAGGCTGGCATCCGTGGTGATGATCGCCCACTGAAGGGGCAGGAACAACTTCCCCTGAGTCAACGCCGAGTCCTGAAGCCACCAGGTCAGAGAGCCCCTGGTCTAGGAGTTCAGGCGGATCAGAAGGTCCAAGGACCATGGGGACCTGTCCCACTGAGACAGAATCGCTCACTGGAGAAGTCGAGTGTGGCTCTGGGCGTAAGGTATCACCAAAAAAGTTGAGACCATGAGCCCCAGCACCCGCATACAGGATCGTAATGAAGATTGTCGGTGTGACAGGAGGGTTCAAACCGCCAACTGCAGCGACAGCAACTTGGCCGGAGGGAGGAACACCTTTGCCTGCTCTGTGTCCAGAATCAGATCCAGATACTCCAGGCGACGGGACGGAGATACTGTCAACTTTTGCAGGTTGATCAACCAGCCGAAGTCCTGCAGCGAGGCCATGGTGATTCTCACATTCTCCTCCAGGGCCGAGGTGGACTCCGCTCTCAGGAGCAGGTCGACGAGGTACGCTACCACCGCAATGCCTCTCTTTTGCAATAACGCCAGAACTGGAGCTACTAGTTTGGTGAAAACTCGAGGGGCTGAGGCCAGACCGAAGGGGAGTGCCACAAATTGATAATAGAGGTCCCCCACTGCAAAGCGAAGGAAACGCTGATGCTGTGGACAAATGGGAACATGGAGATACGCATCCCTGATGTCCAGAGACGCCAGGAATTCCCCCTGATGGAGGGCGGCCACAACCGAGCGAAACGATTCCATCCGGAATTTTCGTACTGGCACAATCACCCCTTATTCTGAGAGTGCTTGGACAGCCCTGAAGAGGGCCTCCCAGCGTCCCTGTGGGAGCCCTAAGTTCGATGGGAAGAACCTGTCTGGGGGTAGAGTGTTGAACTCTATCCTGTACCCGGTGGACACTACTTCCTGGACCCACGGTCGGAAAAGCGAGCAATCCACCGGTCTGCGAACCCCAGAAGACGTCCCCCCACTCGGGCCATCAGGCGGAGGAGGGCTTGTCCTCCGTCTTTTCGGTTTTTTGTTGCCACTGCAGCTTACCGACCCCTGCAGCGGCCTTACCGGACCGGGTCCCTTTTCCCGCTGTGCCAGAGGCGCGAAAAAACCTCTTCTGACCCGAGGCAGGGGGCCCCTGTCTACGGCAAAACTCACGCCTCCGGGGCTCTTGGAGGAAAGTGCTCTTACCTCAAGTGAAATCTTTTATGATCTCATCTAGTTGTGGACCGAATAGACGTCCACCTTGAAAGGGGAGATCCGCAACCGGACCATAAACGTAACCAAAGAACCCGTCTAAGAATGACGACAAAAAACGCCATTCTGGACAACATGGGCAGTAGATCCACGGCCGTGTCACAGAGGTACTTGATACCTTGATGTAAAAAGTCAGCTCTCTGTGGCGCATCCATCAGGCGACCGCAGTCCTGATCCTTCTGAAGCTCCGCCATACGCTCAGAGAGGTGTTGCGCCGCCATGGCGGACGCCAGGGCCGGCCTCAGCGCTGAGCCTGCTACTAGGAAGAGAACTTTTAACACTGCCTCTGTCCGCCTATCAGCCGGATCCTTAAAGGAAGGGGCACCTTCCAGAGGAATGGTCGTTGCCTTATTCAGACGAGCTATCGGTGGGTCCACCACAGACGACTCCCATTTCTTCAAAAAGCTTTCCTCAAAGGGATAGCGGATGGCAAAACGTTTTGACAGCGAAAAAGAATGCTGCGGACGCTGCCATTCACGATAGATCAGATGATCAAAAAATTGATCATGGGGTAAGCCCTAGGGGGCCTGGTGGACCCACACACACGCAGATGTCTGCGATTCGCCATCCTGGCTCAGTCGCAGCGTAGTGCGAATACCAGCGCTTTTTCGCGCGCAGCTGCTGCCCCATGGTCCTCCTCTCCGTTCGAGGGGGCCAGTTCACCATCAGAAATGTCCACTGAGGTCCCTGTGACCCCCAAAGCTATTTCCGGATCAGAGTCCTCCCCTGATGAACAAGGGGGAGGAGGACGCTTCCTAGGGACCTGATGGGCGACATCCGCCCGGGGAAGAAACACACTAAAGACTGCCCGCAGCTGGTCCAAAAAAGCCCCTTGCGCAGATTGCACTGTCGCTGAGTCCTCCTCAGCAGGCACAGCAGGTTAGTCTGCCATTGTTTTTCCCCAGGCGCCCGTAACCAGTGACTACCAAAGAAAATCGCCGGGAGACCATCGGTCCCCCCTCCACCCCTAAAAAGGGGGGAGGGAGGAACTCTCACTCAGCACTCCTGTCAGGCGTAGCGGGTAGCCACCCGTTGCAGACCTTCGCCCCTGCCTGGGCGGGATGCTGCCGGCCGAAGAACGCCCGAACCGGACCGCAATCCAGGGGCGTAGGTGGGGTAACCCCAGGCCACCCGCACGGAACGGGCACGATGCGGCGGGTCCCCATACCGCGGGACTGGCTCGCATCGGTCGGCCAGGCCGGGGAAGGTACAGAGTGGGAACGACCCTCTATGCCCCGGCCGGCTTCTTGATAGCAGACTTCATTGCTTGATAGAAGTAAGTAGTAAAAGAAAAAATAAAGAGAAATAAAAAGAAAAAACGGTCACAATCCTGACTGCAAGTCCCCTAAGGGAGCCAGGTCAACTCCTATGCAAACTAGGCATTGAAACTGATGAGCTATGCTCGGTGGAGGGTTTATGTGGGAAGAGAGGACGGCCCCATGGGAGGGGCCAGCTTGTCTTTTCCCTGCCTAGTTGACTCCTAGTAGGACAAGCATAAACCCACATGAAGAGCTGCGTCTGTCAGTGAACGTAGGAGAAAATTAATTTAATCCATTTTTGAACAATGCTGTAACATAAAAAAATGTGGAAAAAGCGAAGAGCTGTGAATACTTTCCAGATGCACTGTATGTAAAACATTAAAAATAAGTGTCTATACTGTTTAAAATCCAGTAATACACTGTCTCACACTGCTCTGCACATGCTCAGTTGCTCTTCATTTTTAGGCACTGCAGAGGCCGATCTGCTGACAGCCTTAAAGTGAAATGACACCCTTCTATCATTTACAGCCAAGGAACTTGCTTCTGTTTGATCTGCAACTGCCATGGTTGCTGCACATGTGATCAGTTATGAGACCAGCAAGAAGAGGAACAATGTTGAAGGAAATTTGAAGCACACACTAATTTTAGTAGCATGATTATTAATTTGGAATGTATGTTCCTTGCTAAAGAGCATTATTTTTTTAACAAGTTGTTATGGGTAAAGTTCTGCTTTAAGTTTTAAGTTCCGCTTAAGTGACTAAATGGATAGAGGAAACTCCCTGCAACCCCTTTATATAATTTCATGGTGGTTACATTCATTTGCTTGGTCATTTTGTGTCCATGTGTGTGGCCAACAAAAGTGTTTTTATTTTTTAAACTGAAAGATCTGCTTTTTTTTCTGATGTTAAATTGTGGTTTGCTATTTCGGTTACTTTGATTGCGAATGTAGCAGTGATTAATTGCACACAATTGCAGCATTGTGTGATCATGTGCAATTAATCATTACTAAATGCTACAACGTAACCTACATCATATGTTATCAAAGGAGCGATTTACTCAATTAGTTAGCAACCGTCCACTACTGAGGAGGAGCAAATCAATTGGCAATTTAGGCAAATAGCAAGTTCTTTTCATTTTTCTATACACGCTCATGTAGATTTTGGATCCCTTAAGGACCCTTTCACATGAGCAGAGCCTGTTTTGACGGGCTCCGCTGCTCAGCAGGGATCCATCCGTTTATCCCCGCTGAGCCGGCGGATGACAGGACAGTCTCTGCACGGACCTGTCACATCTCCATACTCCTCTATGGAGGATCGGAGGAACACGGACCGTCTGTCCGTGTTCATCCGATCCGATCCACCAGGCGGATGGAAAATAGGGTTTCCATCCGTATGTTTTTGGCGGATCGGAGTGGATGTCAGCGGACATGTCACCGCTGACATCCGTCACTCCATAGAGGACAATGGAGCGTCCGTTCGGGTCCGCCTGAAAAACTAACAGGCGGACCCAAACGATCCGCTCGTGTGAAAGAGCCCTAAATTGTATGATTCTCCACACATCAGACACACCTGCGTGGAAATAATAAAGCCCAATTAAACTTTCAGTTTAAATAGGCAAATTCCATTACAGGTGTATAAAAACAAAAGGTATTTAATGTCTTACAGTTTGCTTTCCTTTCTAAAGCAGCCACAGAGTAAAAAGGATGGTCCCCTGGAGGCAGCTGCAGAGTGGAACCTTTGCTCTCTGTAGGGAAACAGTGGCCTCGCTGCAGAAGTGCCAACACACTCACTAATGTTTCAGGCCTATACCATGGTATATCAGCAAATCTCATGCGCTCTACTGATTGCAGAGCTTTGGCTTTGACTCAAAGTACAAGGTGTGTGAAAACTCTTCATAGAGATCACCACTTCCCCCCCAGAGAGAAAGGACAGGCTTTTTTCTTAGGCCATGGCTGATTAACAAAAAAAATAAAAAATCTGCAATGCAGTTAGTTAATATAAACCAAATGTACAACTGAGCTTTAAACAGTTGTAAATCTGGGATCCTAATATAAAAATGACTATATTTTATATTTTATGTGAAATATATTCATAGCTCAGCTTTAAAAAGGAAAAAAAAAAAAACTCTCTCACCCCCCCCGTTCACGAAGGTCTGTATTGCATGGGCTTCAGCTTGTATAAGGAGCAGTGTGAACAGAAAGCTTTGGCAAAGCATTTGCAGAGCTTTGAGCAAGCTTTGTTGAAACTTTTAAAGTACCATTCAGCTCCAATTTGTAAATGCTAAACACATATCCTAATAGGAGTGCTGATTGCCAGCTAGCAGGCTTCAGGACTTTTTGAAGCTTGTAGAAAGCCTGCTAGCAGCTTGCTTAAAGTGGCAATCAGCACTCATATTAGGATATGTGTTTGGCATTTACAAACTGGAGCTGAAAGCTCTGCAACTGCTTTGTCAAATCTCTGTGTTCACACTGCTCTGTGTGAAAAAACAGGCCTAATGAAGAATCTATTGCTTGTTGCTGCAAAAGGTATCCAATACACCCAGTAGTGCATCCGATGCAGTGGTTAGCTTGCCTATAGGCTCCATTCATACTTGTGTGACTTGCCATGTGACCATGGACATCAAAGTCGCACGAAAATTCGCAGCCCATTCTTTTCAATTACACCCGTTCAAAATGGTGCGACTTAAAGCAATTTTGAAAAGGTGCCTGCAGTACTTTGATGTGACTTTTGATGCAACTTTGATCCAGAGTGTAAAGTTGCACTGGAAATCATGCGACTTTGGCGCTGCGCTAGTGTGAATGGCGCTTAACTCTATTGCCAATTTGTTTGCCTAAATCAATTTTTTAGGCCTTAATTTGAAACACAAAATTCAATAAAAACCCTGTATTTTTATAGGCTGATAAATGCTTATGCTTTTTTTTTTAATATATATGTAAATACTAGAATTGTATCTGGCAATTACTGTATTAAACAGATGCACCCAGCTATTTTCAGGATGTTTTAGCATCTATTGTATAACCTGCAAGCTGAAGACTTCTTTTTTAAAGAGGAGTTCCAGCCTGGGTGAAAAAAAATGAAAAGTCATCAGCTACAAATACAGTAGCTGCTGAGTTTTAATATAAGGACACTTACCTGTCCAAGGAGCCCGCGATATCTGCACCTGAAGCAGACCCATCCATTGGCTCTCAGTGCAAGCGCCGGCATCCTTGCTAAGGGGAAACCGGAAGTGAAGCCTCGCTGCTTCACAGCCTGGTTCCTACTGTGCATACACGAGTCGCTTCCTGAATGGTCCTGTCATCTTCTGGGACACACACAGGTCCCAGAGGCGACGGGAAGGAAGGATGAGGGCACAAAAAAAACCACGGAAGTGACTTATGTCGCAGTGCTGCCATGGGACAGAAGTCCAAAAGAAAGCATACCAAAAGGGTTATACTAAAGTGCTTATGTTTTAGAAAGGAGTTAAATTTTTGCCTGGAACTCAGCTTTAACCACTTCAGATCCGCGCTATTGCCAAAGTACGGCTCCAGCGCGGATCTGAAATGCCTGGAGGACGACCATGGGCATCCTCCACTGCGCACGCTCCTGCGCGCCCCCTGGCGGCAGCGGCGGCGCGCGCCGCACGCTGCGCGAGCGTGCCCGTGGGTCGGGCGGACTCGATGTCCGCCCGAGACCCGCCGATCACTTTTAGGAGCCTCAGAACGGGGAACCGCCGTTGTAAACACGGCGGTTCCCCGTTCTGTGACGGGGACAGGACAGATCTACTGATCCCTGTCACTGGGATCAGTTAGATCTGTTATGTCCCGGCCAACCCTGCCCCCCCACAGTTAGAACACACCCAGGGAACATTGTTAACCCCTTCACTGCCCCCTGCAGGTTAACTCCTTCACTGCCAATGACATTTACACAGTAATCAGTGGACATTTAAATGTCTGATCGCTGTATAAATGTCATTGGTCCCAAAAATGTGTAAAAAATGTCCGACATTTCCGCCCCAATATCGCAGTCCCGATAAAAATCGCAGATCGCCGCCATTACTAGTAAAAAAAAAATAATAATAAAACCGCTATAAATCAATTCCCAGTTTGTAGACGCGATAACTTTTGCGCAAACCAATCAATATACGCCGATTGCGATTTTTTTTTTTTACCAAAAATATGTAGAAGAATATATATCGGCCAAAACTGATGAATAATTTTTTTAATGGATTTGTACTTTAGCAAAAAGTAAAAAATATTGTTCTTTTTTGCAAAATTGTCGCTCATTTTTTGTTTATAGCGGTGAACAGAAATGACGCAGAGGGGATCAAATACCACCAAAAGAAAGCTCTATTTGTGGAAAAAAAAGGACGCAAATTTTATTTGGGTACAACGTCGCACGACCGCGCAATTGTCATTCAAAATGCGACAGCGCTGAAAGCCAAAAATTGGTCTGGGCAGGAGGGGGGTTTAAGTGCCCGGTAAGGAAGGGGTTAAAGAACGCCTTTTGACTATTGCAACAGTATTTTTCTGAAACTAACATTTAATGTGCAACTTTTACGAAACAATCCCTGCATTTTAAAACATATTTATATGAACCATTTCTTAGCATCCCTTCACAAAAATAGTTATTACTACCTGAGCATAAGAAAGACTTACCTGATTCGGTATCCATTGGCATCAGCCCTTCTGGAGAAGAACTGTGAACAACAGGCGAGACGATGGCAGAGAGGCGGTAAGACAATGTAATCAGCTGAAATACCAACTTTCTCCAATTCTCAACCGCCAAGAGACTCCTGAAGACAATCAAAGACATTTTCATCAAGAACTTCAGCACATGATGATGATAAAAATATAAGTGACAAATAAGAGCAGCAAAAATGTGAAATCACAAAACAACCAAGAAACAAATAACCTTATCCTGCATAGGATGAAATGAAGGCCAGGTTCACACTGCTGCAGTACACTTTTGATCTGATTTTCAGTGCGATAAGTGATACAACTAGGATGTGGTTTATTCTATGGGGCCAAAATCATTCTGGAATCGCACCAAAGTAGTACAGGAACCTTTTTCAAAATTGCACCATGCTGAGTAGAAATAATGTAAATGGGTACTATTGACAACAATGTAATTTCCATTGTCATGCGATTCTGTGTCGCATTTGAAATCACATGGTGAATGGAGCCTAAAATGCAAACTAATACAGTAATTTGCATACACAGTTACAATAACGATCTACTTTTATTAAAAAGAAAAAAACATGATACACAAATCCAGTCTTTCTTCAACATGTAGCCTGAAAGATTTTCTAAAACTGTCAAATGTCATGTTCATGCAGATTGGAAACCTAGAGGTGCTCTGTATACTGTAAGTGTACAGACATCATCCAGAGATCATATGTATCACGTTTGTGAGATTGACTCGGTGCTTTTGCAAGAAGTCAGCTCAGATCTACAATTCCAACTAATTCATCCCCCATGCAACAGAAGTTTCATTTACGGGAAAGATCTTTCTGAGGCTCATCTTACCCTTATAGAGCGCGTTTGTTAACCTAAAAAAAAAATAAAATCCTGCTCCTTTAGGCTGCATTCACACGTGAGCGTCGCATCTTTGAGCTCTTTCCATCGTTTTGACGCGTGACTTTGGATCGTTCTTGCGCGTTTGTATGCAGCGTTTCTTTGGCGTTTTTGGGCTATTGGCATTTTTGTATTAGCCAATAGAGAATAATATATCGATTGCATCATTTGATAGTTAGTTCAGCTTTTTTAAGCTTTTATTTCAGCTGAAAATCACACAAACATGAGTGTCATAACGCGCAAAAATGCCTGAATCTCGCGTTTCAATTAGTTTCTATGGGATACAAACGGCCAAATCTGCCCGATTCGCACAACAAAAATATCTCCGGAACTTGTTTGAGCTTCAGGTGTTTTTGAGTGGAGATGTGAACCATCTCTATAGAGAATCATTGATTTTTTTTCCCTCCAGCGTTTTGTAGCTTCAGGCTTCAAGCATATTCAAGCTACAAAACGCTCAGGTGTGAATGGGCCCTTAAAGTGGTTGTCAACTCGTGACAACCACTTTAACCTACAGGTAAGCCTATGATAAGGCTTACCTGTAGGTCCCTGCATATCTCCTAAACCTGCACGGTTCAGGAGATATGCAGTGTATTAGATGTGCTGACGTCATTTCGGCACATGCACAGTGAAGAAACGGCCTCCGTGCCGTTTCTTCACTGAGACCGTGCCGTGACTGGCGGCTCGCATGCGCGGGAGTGACGTCACTCAACTCCGACCAGTCACAGAGCCGGAGTCGTGGCCCCGGAAGGAAGAGGGGCTGAAGATGAACGCTGCCTGCACAGGGGACAGCGCTGGACATCGCAGGTTTGTTTGCAGGTAAGTGACACATAATGGGCTCCTATGCGATGCATAGGAGCCCATTATGTTTCTACTTTGCAGGGGAATACAGAGGAAGTAAACCCCCTTCAGAGTTTACGTCCTCTTTAAAGCATGTTATACAACACAGTGCTTGTGCTATGTAATTTGGCCCCCTGTATCACCTGAAATACCTGGCTGATCCTGCCAGTTTCTACCCTCCCCCCTGTAAACTGACCACGGTATATCAGCGCTGCTGAGCCCTGACACCGTGGTCAGTTTATGTGCTCCTCCCTGTCTTCTCCTGTGTCAGTGCCCCGGCCCCCTCCCCTCCTGCTGCTGAAATAACTGTTCATGTCTCATATAATCCTCTTTGTTTTTTGCTCCTGTGTCTGTGTTTTATAAAAGAAAAAAATGCTGCTTATACCGGTTTTCAGTGCGCCAATCGGCGCTCACGTGAGTCACTGGCTCTCTCCTCCTCTCGTCCCAGCTGATGTCAGCGGAGGAATCTCAACCCCACTCGTTGCATCTGTCAGACGGGGAGAGGAGAGAGCCGGCGGGTCACGTGAGTGCCGATTGGCGCACTGAAAACCAGCATTTTTTTTTTATAACACACAGGAGCAAATATCATTGGCAAACAAAGAGAATTATATACAATTATTAGTGTGGGTTAACAAACACTTCAAACCTGGTACACACGATGAGATTATCAGACAAAAGATGGTCCCTTTTTTTTTTTTTTGCATGCTAATCTTTATATCGAAAAAAAGAAGTTACTAAAGTTACGAAAACTCTCGTATGAAAGAATAAAAACGTGGAAGTGATGTAATGTGTCATATTGTATTTGTGTTGTCGGACGAAAACTGTACTGATTAAAAGAAAACTGCACAATCTGGTTTTATAAAATCGTGCTTGTCTGATTAGATAATTTTGCAAAACCTCTCCGGATTGGCTCTTGAAAGCTGTGTACTAACGATCAGATTATTGTATGATCGATTCAAAATCAGTATTTTTTGTATGATTTTCTGATCATGTGTACTAGGCATAATATTGGTGCAGATCCTGCAGATTTTCTAATCAAAAACGCTGAGCCTGTTTGGGCTGTTACAATGAAAGAAGATTATTTGGAAATGCACACTAGATTAGGGTGTAGATCTGGTTTAGTAATGACACTTACCCCACAGACAACTGCTCCAATGCCCCGATAATACAGTGCACCCGGCCATACAAAGGGAACGAGGATGCAGCTTCCAGCAGTGAACTCTCTGCTTGTACAATTTCACGCTCAAGGATGTCCATCAACACTTGGATCACTGAAAGATGTATACCATACACAAGATTGTAACATTCATTTTACTGCAACAAAGCATCATTCATCAATTCTTCTCATTTAAGATAAAAGTATAACCAGAACTTTTCCCTCTCCTTTTAGACGAAGTAGCAAAGGGTTAAAACTCCAATCAGGTTTTTTTTTTGTTTACGTCTGTCTCGCTGTCAAGATTTTTCTTCACTTCCTGTCTCGGAGACACAACAGGAAGTGAGAGGAATTCCCAAACTGATGCAAATTCACAACTGGCACCAGAACATTTTTCCCCCGTGGAAGATTTCCCTTCAAAATTTGCCTTCATGTTAACTCTAAAATGTAAGATTTTCAACTTAACCGCTTTCGGACCGCCCCACGTACATTTACTGCAGCAGGGCGGCCCTTCAGCGTGAAATCACATACAGTATATGATTTCGATTGCCAGGTCTGGGGTGCACGCATGCGCGCATAACCGGCGACCCACTGTGTTTGGACACAGCGGGAGCCAATCAGCGGGTCTGGCAGCCCCAATGTCCACCAGGACCCGTCGACCTTTCCCGAGGCAGACAGAATGGCGATCTGCCTATGTAAACAAGGCACATCACCGTTCTGTCAGACGGTAAGTTGTGTCTGCTAAGCAGGAACTGAATTCACTGAAAAATATGTTTTCAGAGTTTCCACACAAAGGTTTAAATTACATTATACTGGTGCTTGGCAAAGATCACCAGGGAAGACAGAGGGGTGAATCTCTCCTGCGGAGACAGAAATAAAAACTCAGAGCAGCCTTTCTCAACCTTTTCAACACAGAAAAACCCCTGAAATACAGAGGATTTATATGGCGCCAACAGTTTGCTCAGCGCTTTACAAAATGAAGGCAGACACGTGCCCCTTTGAAGACGTTATGTTTAACAAAACATGTAGGGCGGAGCCACGCGCTGACGTCACCGCGCCTCTCCATACGGGAAGTGCGGGCGGTGTACGGGACTTGCAATTTGATGCCGGCTTTATTTCAAACGCTGTTTTTAACTGTACCTATGTGAGTATATTTCTATTGTTTTAATAAATGTGTCTCAACGATATTACACTATCGGTCCTTCTCTTCTTTACTCTGGGGGGTACCGAGACCCTGTATGGTCAGTTCCATCCATCTGTGAGGTATCATCTGTGAGCCGTTAGAAGAAGGAAGTGCAGTGGAAGGGAACCAAGCCATATTATACCTGCAGAAGGTTATTTCTGCCTGCCTGTTTGATCCACTAGGAATAGTGAGTCCTTGATTATTGGTAAGAGTACCCATCTATAACATCTCACCTGGTGTGCATGCCTCTGGTGGTGGAGTAATCTCTGAATAATCTTTGAGGATAGATTCACGTTGGATATTTTCCCTATACCACAAGTGGGATCTATAGTAGACTTTGGGACTGTTTCCGGAGGATACCCATTCCAATTTTTTACAACCCATATTTTTTAAATCACTGGACTTTGTGGTTCACTTTTCTTCATTTTATCAAATCACAATATTCTTTAAAAAGTCAACTATATCTGTGGTAGTGAGAGCAGCGATAAAACTAAATATATAAATTGTGCAAATAAATTTTGTGCAAAAATACAAAAAGGTGCAAAATCTCAACAGTGCAACCTTCAATAAAGTGCAAAAGTAAGTCCTCCTTGAGTTAAGCAACTAAACTGTTTCAAAACAGAGTCCTTCACCTTCAGTCACTTATGTGTAAAAAACAAAATAGTAGTGCAAAATATCACATAAGTGACTGAAGGTGAAAACATGTAGAGGGAGTTGGTCTATGTTCATTGAGGACCTACTGTATCTCCGTTTCCACCTTGGAGGTCATTAGGTGTCAGTGCAACATGTTTATAGACCTTTTTAATGTTCCTGTATGTTCATCAAAATTGCTGTCTTTTTGTATGTGGATATCTTGTCCTGTTATTTTTTTTGTATAAATAAAAAAATATTTTACCTCTTGCGTACTTGTGCTTAGGGTACCGAGATAGTCCATTCTTCCTTCCATTTGGAGACTATTAGGGGTACTGTCTCCTTGTTTGCTCTAAGGCTGCATTCACACCTGAGCGTCGTGTCTTTGAGCTTTTTTCCGGCATTTTGACGGCACGTTTTTGCACATTTGTATGCAGCATTTTTGGGCTTTGGCATTTTTGTATTAGCAAATAGAGAATACTATATCTATAGCATCATATGTTGCTAGGTAGTTCAGATTTTTTTAGCTTTTATTTCATCTGAAAACTGCGCAAACACGCACAAAAAAAAGACAGAATCACGTGTTTCCATTCATTTCTATGGGGATACAAACGCCCAAATCTTCCCGATTCGCAGGACAAAAATACCTCCGGAACTTGTGTTGCTTTAGGTGTTTTTGAGTGGAGATGTGAACCATCTCCAAAGAGAATCATAGATTTTTTTTCCCCTCCAGCATTTTGTAGCTTCAGGCTTCAAGCATATGCAAGCTACAAAACGCTCAGGTGTGAATGGGCCCTCAAGGTTAGAGATGTAGCTGGGGGCAGAGTTGTGAATGGCTTTGTGAGTTGTTGTTAGTGCTTTTAATTTTATTCGTTGGGTGAGTGGAAGCCAGTGGAGGGATTGGCAGAGAGGGGTGGCAGACACTGAACAGTTGGTAAGGTGGATAAGTCTGGCAGCAACATTCATGGTGGACTGATTGGGGGGTAGCCTATGTAAAGGTAATCCAAAAAGGAATAACTTGCTAAAATGACTATATCTGCAACTCATGATACATTAGTGTAATGGTCAGTGGGAACAATGCTCTTTACACTTGCGGTCATTTGGAAGAGTTCCCCCCCTTACAGATAGCTGAAAGGACCAATGGTATCATTGGGAACTTATCTGAGAGGCAGAAATTGCTCATTGCTCAAGAAGCCCCTAGCAACCTCTGGAGGAACCCCGATTGATGAACCCTGCATTAGAGAGTCCAACCCTTTTCCACTCTATCCAAAACTAAAGAAAAGATTGTGCCTACACTTCAAATCACAGTTGAACACATTCTTAGACTCCTTATACGGACAGTGCGTGCACTGGAAAGACCTAAAACCTCTAACTCATATTTAAAACCGAAAACCCAAATACACTTTTGGCAGAAATGCCAGCACTAAAATGATAACTTAAAGCAAAACAAAAATGTTTCTTTTACAGCGCTGCTTTATTTGGCCAAGACTTTGTCTGGCCCAAAATCGGGCCAAAACTTTAACTCAAACTTCCAGAAAGACTGCTGTATGAACTAAAGTGATGAGAGACGAGAAAAACAGCAGCCGCTTCTGTAACTGGTACAAAACTGTACCCCCACAATGCACACTTCATCCTCTCAAAGTTAAATACCACTTTGACACCCCAAAGTATTTTTTTTTAAATTCCCTCAGGCTTTCATCATTTTATTTCTTACAGGACTCTGTATGTAAAACATTTTTCCACATTCTGGATATATGAGAGCGGAGGTAAGACCAAGAACGTTCTTCAGATTTCCACACATGCAGGGCTATTCTCTTCTGGTTGCTGTGAACTGCACTATGCAGAAAATGGCTATAACAATTAGGGGTTACAGCGGACATCTTTGGTGCACACTGGAAAAACACAGAAAATTAAAGTAGTTGTAAAGATAAAGGTTTTTAACTTAATGCATTAAGGTAAAAAACCTTCTGTGTGCAGTAGCCCCCCCAGCACCCCTCTAATACCTACCTGAGCCCCATCTCGATCCAGCAATGTGCACGAGAGCAGTGGCTCTCCCAAGTCTCTTCCTCCTCATTGGCTGAGAATGCAGCTTGAGCCATTGGTTCCCGCTACTGTCAATCACAACCAGTGAGCCAATGAGGAGCGAGCGGGAAGGGGCCAAGCTATGCTCCATGTGTGAATAGACACACAGAGCAGCGGCTTGGGAGCAAGCCTGCTCAGGTGCACCCATAGCAAGCGTTTTGCTATGGGGGCACTTGGCAGGAGGGAGGGCCCAGGAGCACCAGTAGGGGTACGTTTTTTTTATTGTAAATTTAAGATGCTTGTTAATTATGTGATATATGCTTGTAATACATAAAAAAACAAGATGGTGCTGCTTCCCGATACTACTGCTTTTTATTTTTGCACTTTATAAGCATTTATATGGATTTTTATACTTTTAAATATATGGACTCTCATAGCAAAAAGTGTCTAGTACTTACACAGCAGTGTGATTGCCGATGTGGAAGCTGTGTACTTCCAGGTTTTTCTTGGCTCCGCTGCTTTCGCTCTTCAATTTCCGCCGTAAGTGCCCGGTCCTGCCTATATATATCTCCTGAATGTCCGTCCAAGCCACACCCCGACGATGACATTCTATGACGAAACGCGTAGGGTTAGGATGCGACGCAAGAGTAGGATCGGGACGCGGTGGCCATTTTGATGGTGGGGAATGCTGGAAGTTTCCCGTTTTCATTTCAAGCGTGTTTTTTACTGGAGAATGTGAGTTTATTACCTTTTATACAATACATGTGCTTGACTTTACTGCACTATGAAGCATATCCTCTTGTATTTTATGATGCTCATGTTGATGAGGAGGTGATGGTTGGATTTCACTGAGCGGAACCCTGTGACTTCAACTACCCTTATATGCTGTGGTTTGCCTGGTTGTTTATGGTCTGATCAAGGTGCATCCACCTAATCTTAAAGGCTCGTTTGACCCCTGTCATAAGGGTCCTGTGAAGAGGGTAAGAGGCAGTGTGTTTGGGTGACAGTGGCGAGTCTCCTACCAGCTGCACAGAGGATCGCTATTATTGTGTCTCCTATTATATCCATATGGACTAATGCTTTATGGACTCAGTTTACTAGCCCTGCACCAATCTCATAAGTACCAATGGGGGACCTGAGGAAAGGAGGATCGGGGCTTCTCTGTGCAAAACCACTGCACAGAGCAGGTAAGTATGACTTTTGTTATATATAAAAAAAAAAAAAAAATCTGACTTTAATATCACTTTAGGCATACACAATTTTGTCAGTAGTAGAATTAAAAAAAGAGAGAAAAATAAATTAATTAATTAAAAAGAAAAATTGCCAAAAAAGGGGTAAAGCCATAATCTGACAAAATCACTATGAACTATACTGCAAATAGATTCTATGAAGAAGAGAGGGGCAAAGGTCTGGCTTTGTTGGCGTGGTTGCAGGAAAGAAGGTTGCTTGATTCCCCCATCATATCATTTTCCCAGCGGGGGGGGGGGGGGGCATGGGAAGCTGTCCCGCAGGAAGAAGACAGTGATTATTGCTAGCAGCTATACTATATGCTAGTGATAATCGCATGTAAAATCCAGCAGGCTGGTTGTACCCAAGTCGATCGATTGATCAACTTGGTACATTCAGCCTGCCCATACATGGTTTGAATTTCAGCTGGATCCTGCTGAGCTGGCCAAGAGTCAAACCGTGTATGGCTTGCCCTTGACATAAGATCAAAAATTGGAATTTTGACTTGCCTGTAAAGCCATGATCTTGGAGTACAGTACTGTACACACATGCTGAATCAAATTGGGGAGGGGGGTGGCATAACCTGAGGGTCCAAGATTTGGACAGTAGGGTTCAATATTTTCCTGGGAGAAAATTTGAAAATAATTCTAGCTTGAGCTGTGTCCACGATTACACCCTGATACTCCAGACCAGTGGCAGCCGCTCATACAGGGCACAAGGGCGCCGCCCTCCCTAATCCATGCGCTCAGCCCCTAATCTACATGCAGAGTGCCAGGCGCATGGATTTCAATAGGTTTTTATTTTTTTTTTTCGAAGCACGTGATTAGAGACTGGGGCTTTAATTGGCTTAAAAAATGGTGGGCTCGGGGCGCAGAGCACTACGCCCTGAGCCCACCCAGTTATGACATTTGTCTTCCTGTTTTTCCTCCTCCTGGCCAATCCTGGCCACCCAGCAGTTCCTGAGACCTTATTGGCCAGGAGTCCCTAAAACCCATTGGCCGGATTCCAGGACTCCCGATTGTCCGGGAGGAGACTGCTGGGATTTGGGGAGAGAGATGCAGGGGGTGAAGGTACATTCAGTAGGAGGTTTTGTGGTGGTCGGATAGCTGGGGGGATCTGGCTGGGCGGGGGCCGCCCCCCCAGGGAATTTGAGCACCAGCTGCCACTGCGGCTTAGTTTAGTAAATCAACCCCAATGCGTGGGCTGCAAAGTAGATTTTGGAAAGTTGATTATCTAGCCAGAGGTTTAAAGGCTGGTTATTTTGATGTTGGCAGTTAGGGTCTTGGTTGAGGAGTCATCCAGGTAACCTGTGACCTGAATGAACGGAGTCAGAAGAAAATCTAGAAGCAGGGTAAGAACTTTTGTGAATACTTGGGGTGCATACAAGAGCCTGAATGGCAATGCTACAAATTGGAAGTGCTTGGTCTCCCACAGGAAAATGCAGGAAGCGTTTGTTTGATAGGAAAATTAAGATGCGTAGATAGGAATCTTGTATTTCTACTGATGCAAGAAATTCCCCTTGTCTGAGAGAAGTAATGACAGATCTCAATGATTCCATCCAGAAATTTGGTACACAAAGAAACTTGTTTAGGGATTTTTAAGTAGAACAAAAGGCAAGACTTTTTTCTGAATTTCACAAGTACAGACACAGTAAGCAATAAAAACTTGACAGAGATTCTGTTTCCCACTCCATCCAAAACAAAAATAAGTTTTGGCTATACATGCACTTTAAAGAGAGACTCCCACCCTATCTACGTTTAACTAAATTCCCTCCATTTAATAATTGCTTCTGTATGGTTTAAAAAAAAAAAACAAAAAAAACGTAGTAGTCTATGAAAACCAGTGTTGTCATTTTTGCAGACAAAGTTCTCCTTCGCAGTTCTTTTCCTATGCTGCCATTCTGAAATACACTATATTACCAAAAGTATTGAGACACCTGCCTTTACACGCACATGAACTTTAATTGCATCCCAGTCTAAAGCCTCGTACACACGGTGCAACGGTCATAACACCGTACGGCCCAAATAGTATGTTGGCTGTTGTATCTCGCGTACTGACATGCACTAAGCGATTGTACGACCAAGCCGAACGTAGTGACGTGTTATGAACGTATAAAGAGAAAGTTCAGGTGCATGTAATTTGTGAATTAGGAACGAACGAACACTTCCGGCTGTTCCTGACTTCTGAGCATGCGTGTTTTGCACAGCACAACTTGTTGGGCCAACTTCTCTGTACACACGATACAACGGTCGTACGAGCGCTTGTTGTACAACAAACGTTTTCTAGTTTGCTCATCCAACTTCTGTTGTACGACCGTCGTACGTCGGCTGTTCTAATCGTGCGTGCTAACGGTCGGATGACCGTAAAGAATCGCATTTCTGAGGTCAGGCACTGATGTTGGAGGAGAAGGCCTGGCTCGCAGTCTCCGCCAGCCTGACTGCAAGCCAGGCCTTCTCGTCCAACATCATTCACCAAGAGGTGCAGCCCCTTCAGTGCAGCGGAGACTTTCCATTGGTTCTACTGTGTTTTTAGTCCAGAATTGTTTTCTATTTCATTATATGCAAATTTTCATGATATTGAATCCATCAGTTTTTATGGTCGCATCCCATGGTCTCCGGACCTTTGTGTTACTCTCTATAGTCACACAGATAGGTTCCTCTCACTGTCTCAGAGTGCGCTGTAAATACATCATTGATTTCGTCCAACATCAGTGCCTGACCTCACAAATGCGCTTCTGGAAGAATGGTCAAACATTCCCATAGACAATCCTAAACCTTGCGGACAGCCTTCCCAGAAGAGTTGAAGCTGTTATAGCTGTAAAGGGTGGGCCAACTCAATATTGAACCCTACGGACTAAGACTGGGATGCAATTAAGGCCCCTTTTACACTTGTGCGACCTGATTTTACCACGATTTTGATGTGATTTGGGATCAGTACAACTTTGGTCCAAATTTGTTGCAACTTTGACTCAATGAAAACATATTACAAAGTCGTACAGAAATTGCACCTATATTATTCAGGTGCAATTTGCATGAGACTGAGGGTTTAACACTGAAGTCTATGGACCTCAAGTTGCATTAAAGTTGGACCAAAATAATGCAGGGACTACTTTGAAGTCACTTGAAGTGCTTGTCATGCGACTTTGCAGTCCCAAATGGCAGGACAACTCGCACAAGTGTGGAAGGGGTCTTAGGCTGAGTTCACACTGTGCGGAGTGGGTCACAGCAGGGGTCCGGTGCATCCCTGCTCACGATTTCAGGTCCGATTTCGGTCCAAATTTTTGGATGAATTCGGATCTGAAACGGACCGGAAGACGCACGGGACTCCTGTGCAATTCTCTCCGCAGCCGTCCCGGAGCTGTGTAAAAAGGCTAATTGAGAGCCGGTCACAGTCTCCTGACATGCGAATTGGACTTAGGAAAATCCGCATCAAATTCACAATAGTGTGAACCCAGCCTAACGTGCATGGGCGTGCAAAGGCAGGCATCCCAAAACTTTTGGTAATATAATGTATCCCATGCATGTGCAGACATATCACAGGTCTCGGTTAGTTCCCAAATACCTGACACAGACTAGTGTCTTGCCTGCGCATGCATGAGATCGCAATGAAACATGTGCACCTTACTAAAACTACTTCCTGGGATGTGTGACGTGGACACCCCAGGAGGCAGTGGGGGGAAAACCTACGTGATCCTTGCCTATGTCAGGAATTCAGGAAGCGGAGGGCTGCACAAAAAAAAAATGTGTTAAACGTTTCCTAAAATAGTAGATTATCTGCTAGTCTGAACATTTTAGGGGGAAGGAAGCAGATGAGAGAAACTTCTTTAGATGGGTGAAGTTCTGTTTTAAATTACAAAGTGTGAGCAGAAGATTTACTTGCCAACACTAAAGTGGGTGAATTGTGGGTGAACATGTTAATGTCATTTCAAACGTAAGTTTCAGTTGGCAACTTTCTGAGCCGAGTCAGAGCTCCGTGTAGCCATTCAGACATGGAGCCCCGGTCCCGCCCTTATCTCCCCTGATTGGCTAGCTGACTGATTGACAACCGTGGGAGCCAATGGTCCCGCTGCTGTGTCTCAGCCAATCAGTGAGGAGAGTCCTGGACGGCTAAGACACTCGTGGACATCGCTGGAGAGAGATGAGGCTCAGGTTTTTTTTTTACCAAAAATATGAGGAAGAATATATATCGGCCTAAACTGATGAATGAATTAGTGGTTTTTTTTTTTTGGATATGTATTATAGCAAAAAGTAAAAAATATTGTTTTTTTTTTTCAAAATTGTCGCTCTTTTGTTTATAGGGCAAAAAAATAAAACCACAGAGGTGATCAAATACCGCCAAAAGAAAGCTCAATTTGTGGGGAAAAAGATGTCAATCTTGTTTGTGTACAACATCACACGACCGTGCAATTGCCAGTTAAAGCGACGCAGTGCCGAATCGCAAAAAGTGCTCTGTTCAGGAAAGGGGTAAATGTTTCTGGGGCTGAAGTGGTTAATGCACAGAATGCATCAACATAAAAAACCTTCTGACTTTGCAACTCCTTTAAGGAGGCATTAGTTATGCCCAGGCATACCGGTCATTAGCCCCCGTTCACACTAGTGCAACTTGTCATGCAATTTGACAGTTCCAAATCGCATGATAAGTTGCACCAGTGTGAACGGGGGCTAAAGACCGAACACTATGCGAATCAGACCTTAAATACAGACACCACAGTATATAGCTAGGCCTTGACAATACAGTGTGGCTTCCACATACATCTACAAATACATGCAACTAACTGTTTATAATACAAAGGGGTTAATTTACTGAAAATGGAGAGTGCAAAATCTGGTGAAGCTTTGCATTGAAACCAATTAGCTTCCAGTTTTTTTTTCTTTGTCAAAGCCTAACCACTTCAGCCCCGGAAGGATTTTCCCCTGAATGACCAGAGCACTTTTTGAGATTCGGCAGTGCATCGCTTTAACTGAAAATTGCACGGGCGTGCGACGTTGTACCCAAACGAAATTGGCGTCCTATTTTCCCCACAAATAGAGCTTTCTTTTGGCGATATTTGATCGCCTCTGCATCACTTCTGATCACCGCTATAAACAAAAAAGAGCGACAAATTTGAAAAAAAAAAAATATATTTTTTTATTTTTTGCTTTAATAAATGTCCAAAAAAAACGAATTTATTCATCAGCTTTGACTGATATATATTCTTCTACATATTTGTGGAAAAAAAAAATCGCAATCAACATATATTGATTGGTTTGCGCAAAAGTTGCCACGTTTACAAACCATGAGAATATATGGCGTTTTTACTATTTTTTTTTTACTAGTAATGGCGGCGATCTGCGATTTTTAGAGGGACTGCGATATTGCGGCAGACATGGCATTTATACAGCGATCAGATCTAAAAGAAAAAAAAAACACTGATTACTGTATAAATGTCACTGGCAGGGAAGGGGTTAACCTGCAGGGGGGCAATCAAGGGGTTAAGTGTGTTCCCTATACGTGTTCTAAATGTGTGGCGGCTGCGCTGGCAGGGGCATGACAGATCTAACTGATCCCGAGTACAGGGTGTTTACATTGGCGGTTCCCCGTTGTTCCTCTGTAACAGGTGATCGCAGGTCGTTGGCGGACATTGAGTCCGCCCGACCCACGGGCACGCTCACGGACGTTTATAAACAGCGATTCGGGAAGTGGTTGATTGTACAAGCTGAAGTTAGAAGATGATTGGCTACCATGCAGAGCTGCACCCGATTTTGCACTCTTCAGTTTTAGGAAATCAAACCCCTAGGTGTTTCGGGTGGTTTGGTTATTTAGATTTCTTTCTTTTAAAAAGCCTTAACTTCATGTTTTAGTGACCTCTAAACAGTTCATTAGGACCAAGCTGTTCCAAACAAATTATTTCCTTCCCTAACACATGCAGTGGCTGTCAGTGCTGCAGCATTCCCTACATACATCCCCGTGGTTCCAGCAGCAGTATGGAGACTTCTCATCCCGCTCATGGAACAAAATCAAGTCAGACTTCGCATTACCCAGCCATTTTTACAAAACTTCCCCTGAATGGCTGGGGCATAGTTTGTGACATCATCCACCCAACTGCCTCTCCTCCTCAACCAGTCAGAGGAAGCTTTGCATTCATTCATATAATAAAAGGTTCCTGTGAACAGAGTGCTGTGTAATGTTTGCAGCTAATGCTACATACAGCTCATACAACGCCGAGAGCCGCTGCAATTGTTAGTAAAGGAATTTGTTTGTTTGGATCAGCTTGGTCCAAACAAACTATTTAAAGCAAAACTAATGTCAGTATACCTGTCCCTGGTTGGTGCCAGCCTCTTTTAATTGAGTGCTGGTCTTCAAGCACCTTCACTGCCAGCACAGGATGGCGTAAATTCATGCGCAGGAGTTGATCATCGTGGCACAGAGGGACTGTGCTGGTGTTCTGTCAAAATAGCCAACTCACCAAAAATCTCCAACCACATCACTTCCGGTTACGCTCTAGCATCAATAATTGCAGATTTGGTGGCGTTGTCTGTATTGACACAACACCGGCAGCGTATACACTCCAGTGTGACGTATGACGAGTTGGCTGTTTTCACAGAACAGCAGCTAAGGAGGAAAAAGTTGTCACCGCCATGGACGCGACCATGTTGTTGGTTAGTAGCGGGCTGTCTAACAATGTCCGCTCATTATTAAGGATAGGCTTGGTCGTGTTCGGATCTGAACGTGCCTGAGCCCACCAGGAAGTGAACCCTGCACTGCACTAATCACAGGCAGTGAGATATTTCCCCGATGTGTGGCTGCAGTGATCGGGGAAATGTCTCACTGCCTGTGATTAGTGCAGCGCAGAGTTCACTTCCTGGTGGGCTCGGGCACGTCCAGATCCGAACACCCCCGAGCCCATCCTTACTCATTATAACGTGTACCAGAGTGTATATTCTGCCAGTGTTCTGTCAAAACAGCAAACCCATCAAAATCTCCAATTACTGATGCTGTAGAATAATCAGAAGTGACGTGGTTGGAGATGTTGATGAGTTGGCTGTTTTGACAGAACACCAGCATTATAAACTGAGCTGCGCAGTCAAAATCTGGAGTAGCTGGGCATGGTAGCCAATCGGCTTCTAACTTCAGCTTGGTGACAAATAAAAAAAATGGTTTTTATGCAGAGCTGCCCCAAATTTTGTACTTTCCAATTTTAGTAAATCAACCCCATTGCAGGTCTCTGATTAAAAGCCTGCCTGCTTACAAGTCTTATGATATTGCATTCAGTTCCACTTTAAAGTTCACCAAAACATGGAGTTAGGCTTTAAGACTGGTGGCAACCAGCCATTACCACCCCCCCATCCTTTGTAGAAGCCAGAGAAAAGGGTTATTTAGGTGCTAGTAGGATCTAAGCAACCATATAAAGCAACATTTTTTCTGTGGTTTAAAGTCCTGGACTTGGTTTTGTTTTTTTGGATACTTTTTTTTTCACTTTTAAAAGGATGCGTGTAAAATACCAACCGTCCAACCCGTTCTTAAAATAAATACAGATGGGCACTAAAAGGCTATGCTTCAACATTGAGCAGCCAAAGTTAAGTTTCTTTTTTAGTATATTTTCTGTAGCAAATAAAAATGGTCTGGAGCAAACCCAGGTAATCATATAAAACACCAAAGTACATCTGCCAACGGCTTCATTGTGGGTTACAGGAGAGCACAGACTTGCTTTGACTTAGGTGGAAAAAGGCGCAACCGCTGTGCTTTGCTATTTGACAAAGATATATGCGGGCCAGAAAAGTCCTGAAACAAGTTCATTCCGATGTGAAATAAACTGAAGATTATAAACAAAAACCAAGGGGAGTCATTTCTTTTACTTTGCAGGATTGCAATGAGTTCTTGACCAACTGTATTTCTTAACAGAAGAAAAGTGAGGTCAGGAACCTGATTGTGTTGTCTGGCCAAACCGGATTACAAAACTGGCTAAATAGAACCACAAATGTTTTTAAAGCCTTAAGTAAGGAGGTGAGGTTTGGCCATAGAAACGTGTTGGCTTTTGTGTACAATCTTCCACTTCAATTTATAGTTAAATAAACTTGTATCTGGACTAAAAATTTGTGGTGTGGTGCTTTAATCTCAGATCGCCCTTTCTGCATTGCAATTCGACGAGACTGAACATCCAGTGGTGTGTAAAAGCTGCTTGCCTGGAGTTCCGACACCCTACACATGTACCACTTCAATTAACATTAATCGTATCTTCGTACTTCTTATCCATTTCCCGCCTAAGAAATGGTAAACCGGCCGCTCTGGCATTCAATAACCGATTTATGGACTTTCTAGCCCCACCCAATTTTTCTTGCAATTTCAGTTAGGCTACTTTCACTGAGGCGCCCATGCCGTTAGAGCTAAAGTGACACTCTTCTTAGCGGCGCTTTTCGACGGGGTGCTTTTTGCAAAAAAGTCTTGTTTTGCGGAGCTTCGAAAGCGCTGCCCATTCATTGCAATGGGGAGGGGCCTTTTGGGAGCACTGATTACAGCGCTCCCAACTCCCCACTGCCCCAGGGTAAAAGCACTTATTTCAAAGGCTATTTCTAGCACTAAAACGGGGGACCCCGTCACCCCTCAACCCTCGCGACATTAGTCACGAGGGTTTTCCGGGG
>BLSH010521336.1:550356-568434 GCA_018402905.1 Glandirana rugosa
GGACAGTTAGTTTCATGGGCTCATGGACAGTGGACAGGTAGTCTCATGGGCTCATGGACAGTGGAAAGGTAGTCTCATGGGCCCATGGACAGTGGACGGGTAGTCTGGAAAGGTGACAGGTACTCGGGTACTCTGATGGACAGGTGACAGGTACTCGGGTACTTTGATTGACAGGTACTCTGATGGACTGTGACAGGTACTCTGACGGGGTGGTGACAGGTCCTCTTTTTATTGGGGGGGGAGTGATTAGTGTGCTTGGTGTACAGTAGGCGGTAACGAGCTGTTACCGCAATCTCCCTGTCACACACGATCGGTGTGTGACAGGGAGAACCGCGGTAACAGCTCGTTACCGCGGTTTGTTTACATCACATGACCGGCTGTAATTGACACAGCCGGTCATGTGGTAAAGAGCCAAATCTATTGGCTCTTTACACGGATCGGAGCTGGGCTTTGTCCGAGGGACAAGCCTCAGCTCTGATCGGCGCGCACGAGCGGCGTGCACGTGAGGCTCGTTTGTGACCGGCTGTGATTGGACACAGCCGGTCACGGGGTAAAGAGCCAATTTTATTGGCTCTTTACCCCGATCTGGGGGGGACACAACCCCCCGGCAGACGAGCGATCCGCGATCGCCGCTGTGCGGGCCCCAGGGGGCCCGCAGTAGCGGCGAGAAGCGGAGGACGTCATATGACGTCCTCCCGGATCGACGGCCAGTCCCTGCCGACGTCATTTTACTATACGTCGGTAGGGAACTGGTTAACTACTTGACCTCTGGAAGGTTTTACCCCCTTCATGACCAGGCCATTTTAACTGACTATTGCGCGGTCAGGCAGCATTGTACCCAAATGAAATTTATATCAGTTTTTTGACACAAATAGAGCATTCGTTTGGTGGTATTTGATCACCTATGGTCTGAGGGAGGTTTTCGCCGGGGCAAATAGCTAACCCCCTTTTATTGCACCATGCACATGCCTGTTAACGACCCTGCCTGAACCTTACAACCCGATTGCCTGCTCCTCCTATACTGCTTTGCCCGTTATTGACTCGGCCTGCATCACTACTCTTCAGTCTAGCACGGACGATCGGACAACGTCTTACCATAACCTGTGTCCAATCCCTCCAGCGCTCCCTGTCTGCTCTATCAGGGGTTCTGGAACCAGGGCCGTAAGAGAGGTTGCTTACTGCATAAGTCAGACTCTACCACCAGGTACGTGACAGTAACGGACAGCCAGTCCGAGTCCGCGCAGTGGCCCTCTCCTATGGAAGATCTCACCTTGCACTTAGCCAGGCTCACCCAGGCAGTGAAGAACTTACAAGGAGAATACATTCGGTTGGAAAACCGAGTTCAGGAACTCTCTGTGTCAGCCTCTCCCAGTGCTATACTGACCTTGCTTAGGGAACCCGAGGTGCCTTTGCCCGAGCTGTTCACGAGCCTTTTGCAACGCATGCGAATTGTGCTTCCTCCTGCAACCCCGCACGTTCTCGCTGGAGGCTACTAAAGTGGCACTGGTCATCTCGCTACTACGGGATGAGCCACAAGCCTGGGCTCATCGGCTGCTGCAATTCGGGGCTCCGGAAACCACCAACCTCACCCTTTTCTTCCAGGCCATGGCTCGGTTGTAAGACTGCCCCCGGGGCAGAAGTACCGTTTGGCCGAATCTACCCGCTCTCTGAATTGGAACGGAAAGCCCTCAAGGAGTACCTTTATGAAAACTTAACAAAAAGGTTCATCTGACCCTCGACTTCCCCTTCAGGGGCTGGAATATTCTTCGTAGAGAAGAAAGATCATACTCTCAGACCCTGCATAGATTAATCGGGACCTCAATAAAATTACTGTTAAAAACCGATATCCTCTGCCACTGGTCCCAGAACTGTTTCAAAGGCTTGGCAAGGCTGCTGTATTCACCAAACTGGATCTCCGCGGAGCCTAGAACTTAATTCGCATCCGAGAGGGTGACGAATGGAAGACCGCTTTCCGGACACGCTTCGGTCATTATGAATACCTAGTGATGCCCCTCGGGCTCTACAATGCTCCGGCTACATTGCAGCACCTGGTGAATGAAGTGTTCCATGACTACTTGGACCACTTTGTCATCATCTACCTAGATGACATCCTCATTTTTTTCGGCCTCCCTGGAGGAACACCGCAGGCACGTCGGGTGCGTCCTACAACGCATACGGCAGCATGGACTCTATGCTAAGGCCGAGAAATGTGCCTTTGAGTGCTCTACTATCTCATTCCTGGGGTTCAACATCTCAGTCACGGGGGTCACCATGGATCCAGGGGCGTAACGATAGGGGTTGCAGGGGTTGCGATTGCAACTGGGCCCCATGCTCCAGGGGGCCCATGTGCCTCCCTTGTACATCTGAATAGGAGGGATGGTGGGGATGACATTTAGAGGAACCAAGATGGCAGAAAGGGGGCCTGCTGCAGGACCATAGTAAAGGGACCCGCAATGGGAGTAAAGGGCCTCAGGATCAGCTGGAAGAGGGAAGGGCCGTGGCCAGGGGTCAGGGGGGCCCTTCATAATTTCTTGCACCGGGGCCCTGAAGGTTCTAGTTACGCCTCTGCATGGATCCCCAGAAAGTCTCAGCAACTGTGGATTGGCCAGCTTCCGTTGACAGAAAAGGGGTCCAACGGTTTTGTAGGCTTCGCCAACTTCTACAGGAAGTTTATTAAAGGATTTTCTGTGGAAATCTCACCCATCACCCAACTCACCAAACAGGGCACCAGCTTCCATTGGTCCCCTGGGGCCCAAATGGCCTTCCAGAAGCTCAAAAGACTGTTCATTATGGTACCTGTCCTTAAGCATCCGATCCAGCTCTGCCCTACATCCTGGAGGTGGATGCCTCAAAGACAGCGGTGGGTGCAGTCCTATCTCAGAGACGAGGTCCAAAGGCCTCACTACACCCCATCGCCTTTTTCTCCCGCAAACTCACAGTGCCAGAGAAAAAATTATGATGTGGGAGACTGGGAACTCCTGGCAATCAAGTCCGCCCTGGAGGAATGGCAGTACCTGCTGGAGGGAGCTCTACACCCTGTCATGGTCTTCACAGACTATAAGAATTTAGAGTACCTGCGCACAGCAAAAAGGCTAAAGCCACGCCAGGCACGACGGGCTCTGTTCTTTTCCCGCTTCAACCTGCATATTGCATACAGGCCAGGGTCGAAAAACATAAACCCGGACGCCCTGTCCAGGATGTTTAGTGAGCCTGGTGAATACATACCGCCAGACACCATCCTCCCATCCCGGAGTTTCTTGTTAATGCAGGAAGACCTGCTGTCCCAGGTCAAACGATCCCTGGCCGGATCAACCTTGTCCCCTGACCTTAGACTGGTAATGAAAGATGGACTATGGTGGTTCCAAGATAAACTCTACGTCCCGGAGCAGCAACGTCTAACAGTGTTGGAACTCTGCCACGACCACCAACTGGCCGGACACTTTGGCGGTCGCAAGACTGCGGAGCTGCTGTCACGCTCCTTTTGGTGGCCTTCCGCTGACACGGACTGTCGGAAGTATGTCAGCACTTGTCCGGTCTGTGCCCAACACAAGACCAGTAGGGCAAAAGCATGGGGTCTGTTAAACCCGCTTCCCATCCTGGAACGACCATGGTCTCATATATCGATGGACTTTATAGTTGAGCTACACCTGTCCGAGGGATTCAACTCCATCTTCGTCAATGTGGACCGTCTGACCAAAATGGCCCACTTAATCCAGATGAAGGGCACCCCCACCGCAACTGAGAGGGCGAGGACATTTATTAAGGAAGTAGTTCGATTGCACGAGCTCCCTGTCAGCATTGTCTCGGATCGTGGGGTACAGCTCACCTCCCGGGTCTGGAAAGCCTTGTGTTCCGCACTGAAGATCGAATTGGCCTTCTCCTCTGCCTATCACCCCGAGACAAATGGTTAGACGGAGAGGACCAGCCAGAATCTGGAGCAATACATCCGATGCTACACTTCTTTTGCTCAAGATGACTGGGTCTCACCGCTGTCCATGGCCGAATTCTCATATAACAACACCAAACACTCAGCCACCAAGCGGTCCCCTGGGCGAACCAGGGGTACCACCCTACATTTATCCCTAACCTGGTCCCAGAAAGCGTGGTACCTGCTGTACAAACAACTGTAGAATTCCTGACAAGCAAGTTATTGCAGGAAACTTTGGCCCAGACACAGGAGTGCAACAAGAGGGCATTCGACAAGGGAAGACGTGGGGAATTAGATCTGCAACCTGGTGACCGAGTGTGGTTGGCAACCAAGAACTTGAGGTTAGCATGCCCGTCCAAGAAGCTTGGTCCACGGTTCATTGGTCCCTTCCCTGTGAAAAGGAAGATCAACAGGGTGGCATACGAGTTGGACCTCCCTCCATCTCTACGAGTGCATTCAGTGTTTCAGGTCACCTTGTTAAAACCCGTAAAGCAGGATCCCTTCCCAAGTCAGAAGTCAGCCCTGCCAGAACCAATTCTTGTGGATGGCCAAGAGGAGTTTGAAGTGGAGGCCATCCTTGATTGTAGAAGAAGGGGTGGATCCACCCAGTTCCTGATCAAATGGAAAGGGTACGGGCCCGAAGAGAGCTCATGGGAGCCTGAAGACCATATCCATGCTAAAGAGCTTGTTTAGCGATTCTGACACCCAGATTTAAGGGCCCGGTTGGACATCCGGCGGCTGCCCCTTGGGGGGGAGGGGCAATGTTACGAGAAGAACTATGTCTCCAGCTGTCTTTGGCGCTTGTGCGTGCTCCCGTGCACGCGCCGGAAATGGCGCCAAACGGCTCTATTTAGTCTCTCCCCGCCCAGCAGTCTGTGCTGTCCATTCTACAGCATTACTGTGCTCCTGAGCGACCTGTTCTGGGCTTCCTGTTACCTGTGACCCGGCCTGAATCCGCATTTGATTGAACTCTGCCCGCACTGACCCCTGGCTTGCCTACGACCACTCTTCTGTCTGTTCTTTGTGTTCCTCTACCTGCCTGCCTGTTAACAACACTGCCTGCACCTGACCACCCGATTGCCTGCTCCTCCTGTACTGCTTTGCCTGCAAGTTATTGACCCGGCCTGCATCACTACTCTTCAGTCTAGCATGGACTATCAGACAACGTCTTACCATCACCTGTGTCCAATCCAGCCCTTGTGCTCCCCTGTGCTACAGCGCTCCCTGTCTGCTCTATCAGGGGTTCTGGAACCAGGGCCGTAAGAGGTTGTCTACTGCATAAGCCAGACTCTACCACCAGGTACGTGACAGTCGGGGGGAAACCTGCGCAAGAGAACATGCAAACTTGATGCAGGCAGTGTCCTGGTTGGGAGTACCAAAGACCCTAGCGCTACAAGGCAGGAGTGCTAATCACAAAGCCACTGTGCTCTTTATTTTACTTACTGATCATGGCAACATATCATGAACTGTAGGCTTAATCAATAAAACAGGGACATTAATGATCCAGGATTACAATCCAATGTGATGTATAAGTGATGCCTCCCTCTTTGCGTATGGGCATCACCTATACATCGCACTGGATTGTAATCTTGGAACACTGATGTGCCTATTTTTACTTATGTTTGTGGGTATATTTCCAAGATTTATTCATATAAAATAGTTTTATGGTAATGCACGAGTCTGATGCGCCGTCTCTTTGTGTGTTTTGTTGTAGCTTATAATGGTCAGAGCCTCGGACTTCTATCCAATGTATATGACCTTCCTTACTTAAAGGCGAATGCCAAGGCTTCCCTGGGGAGGAGATCATGACATCATCCATCCGTCTCTCCATCTCAGCCAGAGGAAGCCTTCTATTCATTCAGAAAATACAAAGCTTCCTGTGAATGGCTGAGCAGCGCTTACCCCAACTCAATTTTTTCCCGGGAGCAGGATGGGAAGTCCTTTGTCCCACTGCCATAATACAGTGCTGTATACTGCTTGTAGCTAAGGCTACATACAGTTTATACAGTGCTGACAGTGGGCGCATCTGTTGCTGAAGATAATAGTTTGTTTGGATCTGCTTGGTTCAAAGGAACTATTTTAAAGTGGCAGAAAGCTGCAGTTCGGAGTTTAAGGCTCCATGTACACTAGCGTTTTTCATAAGGTCAAAAAAAAAAGCTAGAAAAGCTAGGCCTTCACACTTGTGTGACTTGTCCTGCGACTTGGGACTGCAAAGTCACATGACAAGTCGTTCCCCATGATTTTCAATGAGTACCATTCATATCTGGGCAACTTCAAGTCGCAGCAACTTCAAAGTAGTCCAAAAATCATGGCAAAAAAGTGTGCTAAAATCGCGCAACTTTCAAGTTTAAAGGGGCCTAAAGAGCATTAGTATTTTATTCACTATTTTTGCAGAACAAGAAGAATAAAAAAAAGAAAACGCTCAAATAAGCTGTTAGGTGCATTTTAGTAGCATTTAGGAGCTGGAAAAAAACGCTCCAAGAAACTCTACAAAAACTGGTTTTTTTTCTGCTCCTAGAAGCTGAAGCTCAAAAATTGCTAATAGCCTAAAGTAGTGTGCATGGACACATAGGATAACATGATTTACCTTCTAAGATCAGAAAAAAAAAAATGCTAATTGCTTCTAGGGGGCTAAAAAAAATAAAATCGCTAGTGTGCATTAAAGTGGAGTTCCACCCAAAAGTGGAACTTCAACTTTAAGAGAAGGCCCTGACATGCCATTTTTTTTGGGGGGGGGGGGGCGTGGGCCCTGTTTTCACAGGGTCCCAGGTAAACTTCCTCTCCTGGCACCGAGGAGCCGGAAGGAAGTTCCCCCCCTCCCCCCGGTGATCTTCTGGGACACGTCACAGGTCCCAGAAGATACGCCAAACCATTCCAAAGCCACAGAGCGACTCGCGCATGTGCAGTGAGTGCCCGGCTTTGACGCCAAAGCCAGGTGCCCACACTTGTGATGCCGGCGCCGCCGAGGGGAGGGGGAGACGAGCGAGCCCTCGGGCGGCCGCATCGCTGGAACGAGGGACATGCGAGTACCCTTTTGGTAGCTGCTGACTTTTAACAGGGTGGAACTGCGCTTCAAGTATAACTAAGGGCAAACAAAATACTCATGTCAGCGCTACAGGTGGATGGACCCTCAATGATGTAGATCTAAATGGTGGCCCAGAAATGGCTCTTCTTCTATCTTGTGGAACCAAATATGGGACATTCACCATAGGAAGCCTAGGCATCTCTTCAGTCTTGCTGCCAACATCAGACTGGGGGAAAACAAACAAACAAAAGCAAAAAGAAGGCGGTGTACCGGCCTAGTGCATTATCATAAGACCTTTATCTAGTAAAACAAATACCAAAGTACTCACAAAAGTACAGGATAAAGTGCATGTATCACTATCCAGTCCAGTCCCAATAATGTATTCACATCCATCCACAGAGTCATAGCTTACACGTTTCAAAGGCCGTGCCCTTTTTTATTACAGCTCTTACTTCTGTGAGTACTTTGGAATTTGTTTTACTAATTAAAAGGTATTATGATAATGCACTAGGCCCGGTGCGTCTTCTCCTTTTTGCTTATTTACCTAAAGGTAAACTTTAGCCTTGGGAGACAGTACATTGCGGACATAGTCTACCTGGTTTTTAATGTGTGTTTCTAGTTTAGTATTTTGGGCATGAAAGCCATACCCGCCTGGGTCTTCGGTTGCACTATCCGATGTCCATCAGACTAGGTCCCGGATCTGCTACCGTGGACCAATGGTTACCCTTTAGTTCTGGTCTTGGCTCACTTAGTGGGAAGCTTATATTGTGGTGGAGTTGGTTGGTTTACTTGCTTGAGTAAAAGAATACACTGAATTATATCATAAAACTGTTGGGTTTGTAATATGTTCTTTTTTAAATTCAATGATAATCTAGATGTACATTGAGATTCCCTGAAGAAGCAGAGAAACAATTGTGTGAAACGCATTAGCTAACAATGTATCATGACCTAAACCTATATATACACTGCCAATGAGTGATATAAGCAACTATGCTATTATCTGTATATTATGATATTTTTTTATACCCAATTTTAGGTTTTTAACCATGTTTGTACAATAAAATATATATTTTTACACTGTTGTTGTTGATGTGCTCACCTCAGTGACAACCCCATATCGTTTAATGTCCTATTCTTTCTGAAAGGGGTTCCCTTTCATATTTTTTGTTAAAGGAAAACTTTTTTAATTTTTACATTTTGCATAGAGTAGAGAGGGAGAAGAACACCTGCCTGGATTTTGTTGCCGTCTCTGCCCTCGTTGGGGAGACTCTCCCTCTCCATTTGCCCTGTTTAAAATGATCAATGAGAGTAAAAGTGATCTCACATTTTGGGTTATTACCAGAACAGCAATAGAGGAGAAACCATTTGGAGACACTGGTTCCAGTGACAGCCAGGGATTCAGTCACTTTGGAGGGATTTCAGCTCGATATCTGTTTTGGTTATGGGACAGGAAGTGAAAGGAAATCTCCCAAGTGGGACACAGATGAAAATCAATAAAAAAAACTGTCATACAATTCTCTGTTACCCGATCCAAAAAAAAAAGTTTTGCCTTTAGTTCTACATTAATGACTTCCCGCCCGCCATAAAACAGAATGGCATGCGCAAAGTGGTTACGTTATCCAGACTGGACGTCATATGACGTCCAGCAGGATAAGCCGCGATCTCGCTCCCGTGGGGGAGCGCATCGCGGCAATCGTTGGTGCAGTGTGTCATTATGACATATTGCATCCCCGATCTCAGTAAAGAGCCTCTGATGCAGGCTCTTTACCATGTGATCAGCTGTGTCCAATCACAGCTGATCACAGCGTAAACAGGAAGAACAGCGTATCGGCTTTTCCTCCACTCGCGCTGAAAGACGCTGAGCCGATTGGCTGCTCTCCTGACGGGGGGGGGGGGGTCAATCAGTGCAGCCCCCTGAGGATGCCCACCTAGGGGCCCCCAGGGATGCTACCCAGGACCACCAGGGTTGCCAGTGCCTATTAGAGGTGCCAATCAGTGCCCAGCAGTAATGCCTGCCAGTGCCTCCTGATCAGTGCTTCCTATCAGAGCCATCTATCAGTGCCTCCTTTGAGTGCCCATCAGTGCCACCTATCAATGCCCATCAGTGCTGCCCATCAGTGCCACCTATCAGTGCCCATCAGTGCTGCATATTGGTGCCTCATCATCAGTACCTATCAGTGCCGCCTACCAGTGCTCATCAGTGCTGCATATTAGTGCCACCTCTCCAGTGCTCATCAGTGTCGCCTTATCAGTGGCCATCAGTGCAGACTCCTCAACGCCCATCAGTGAAGGAGAAAACATACTTATTTACAAAATTTTATAACAGAAACAAAAAGACTTTTTTTTCCAAAATGTTCTGCCTTTTTTTGTTTAGCAAAAAAAAAACCCCAGTGGTGATCAAATACCACCAAAAAAAAAACTCTATTTGTGGGATCAAAATTATAAAAATGTTGTTTGGGTACAGTGTTGCATGACCGCGCAATTGTCATTCAAAGTGCGACAGCGCTGAAAGCTGAAAATTGGTCTGGGCAGGAAGGGGGGAAGTGCCCGGTATTGAAGTAGTTAATCAGCATCTCTATGTATAAAGCTGGCCATAGAAACGAGAAAACTATCGGAGATCAGACATCTAGCAATGTGCTGAACAGGAACACATGGGCTGCACAAGCATTCCTGTTCAGGTTATGGTAGGAGGACAAAGGAGGTGGCACGAACACAACAAGCAGTCCCCCCACCATCTATTTTCAATAGAATTGGTAATAAAAAGGACATCACTTTCACTTTAGAGCCAACCACAACCCCTTCTGTAAAATAGCCGTATCAGAAGACTGCCAATTGAAGTCATTGAGTGCCGGATTATCACCGACTGTCATGTACATTATTAGCTTGTTACAAGGATACCACATCACAGGCCAATTACACGGTTAGCTAGTTTTCTGGGTATAAATTAGTGTATGCAGGTGTGGAGACCTCAGGGCAACTAGCTATATGAATGAGTGGATGAATGAAGGGATATTTGTTTGCGGTTTGCTTCTATGAGTTGGAGGTATGAGCCGCCTGTAGACTGTTGTCAGATCTTGTAAGAAGATAGCAGGAGGAATGCCAGCTGCGGTATGTGCTATTCTTGATGCTGCAAAGATGGCACTAGTTCCCAATGAACAGACAAGGCCACTGTCAACATGAATTTTAATTGGTTCCAAACAAAAGGGAGACTGTGGGGATGATTTACTGAAAGAGTAGAGACCGTTCACTTAGGAAAAGTCAATGTTCCCAATGAAAAATGAATGCATGCTCACTTTGCAAAGATGAGTGATAGCAAACAAGATGAATCTGTGTATTCCAATACATTTGAGGGACCCCCCCCCCCATAATAGATTATTTTTAAATTTTTATAGCACTCTTCTACCTGAGGACTCGAAGCTCTGTTGGGGAAGATGGCAAGGCAGCCATCTTGAGCAGGCTCAGCAAATTTTAGCTTTGATGACTTGGGAGTGTGGAAGGAAACCAGAGTACCCACAGGAAACCCACTTCATGCAGATATGTATCCGGACCAGGTTTTAAACCGAGGACCCTAGTGCTGCAAGGCAGAAGTGCAAACCACTAAGGCCCCTATCACATGGGCTTGTCCGTGTACAGACTCCGCTTTGCTCAGCAGGGATCGATCCGCTGATCCCCACTGAGCAGGCGGATGACAGATCTGTCTCTGCTCACTGTGCATAGATGGACCTGTCAAAGCCCCGCTCTCCTCTATGGAGATCGGATGAAAAACGGGCCGCCTGTCCGTTTTCATCCGATCTGATTCTGCAGACGGATGGAAAATAGGGTTTCCATCTGTCTGGATTTCACGGACAGGATCGTATCGGATAGCGATGGATGTCATCAGACATGTCACTGCTGACATCCGCCGCTCTATAGGGCTGAATGGATCATCCGATCAGGCCCGCCTGAAAAATTGACAGGCGGACCTGATTGGAAAGCCCATGTGAAAGGGACCTAAGTGAGCAATCTTTATGCCTTTATTAAAGCAGCCCGATTGTAGGTGACGAGTACACCACTAAGCTCCATCCAGCCTTTATTATTTATAAGACTAAAGCCTCGTACACACAGTGCGACGGTTGTATGAAAACAGTTGTATAACCGCTTGTTGTGCGATCATCCGGCCATTAGTACGCACGATTAGAACAGCCGATGAGCGACAGTCGTACAACAGAAGGATGAGCAGACTAGAAAACTTTGGTTGTACAACAAAGCGGTCGTACAACTGTTGTAACGTGTGTACAGAGAAGTTGGTCCAACAAGTTGTACTGTGCAAAACACGCATGCTCAGAAGTCAGGAACACCCAGAAGTGTCCGTTCGTGTAAACCTACGTTCCTAATTCAAAAATAACATTCACCTGAACCCCCTTTTTATACGCTCGTAACATGTCAACACGTTAGGCTTGGTCGTACGATCACTTAGTGCATGTCAGTATGCGAGACACAAAAGCCGACGTATGATTTTGGACGTCCGGTCGTACGACCGTCGCATCGTGTGTATGAGGCTTAAGTGCAAAGGCTTTCACTAAGCGAAGTAAATCTGAATGATGCTGCCGCTGTCCCTCATCGGCTCTAAGACGGAGAACTGAGCGATCACATGACTACAAGTCAATCACCGCTCTCCCTCTCCAGCACTCATTGGAGCGCCGGCTGGTGAGGGGCAGGAGTAGCTGCCTCCAGCTCTCAGCCATGTCCTGGTCGGGGTCCAAGCTGAGGCTGCCACTCTATTCAATGTGCAGTAGGACGCCATGGATGTGCAACTTCCAGGGGTCACCCTTCCTTTCTTGAACCTTTGCAGGAGCCAGGATGGGCTCCATCCCCTGTCAGCAATCCAGCAGCAGCACTGTTCGCATACCCCCTCCCTACTGAGCCTGAGCGGCCCACACACTTTTCTCAGGTCATCCTGAAAGGCAGAGCCAGCTGTCAATCAGGCAGCGGGGAGGATTCCCGACAATACTGTTTGGATGCTTACCAAGCCTGAGGCAGCTCTGCCTCGTCAACTGAGGGTAATAGCCCACTATGAGCTGACTCTGGATCACGTGAGGACAAAAGTAACTGTACCCCTGTGACCCACAAAAAAAGTATGGCCAAAAAAGGATTTGACCATCCTTCTCTTTTAAAGTATTACTAAACCCAAGAGTCTGCATTCATTATATCTGGTCTCCCACAGTATACAGAACATGGAAATGCAATTATTTTAGTAAATATAAACTGCTAAATACCTTTTCTCATCAGCAGTATATTGCAGTCTTATGACTTCTATCAGTGTCTGGTTAAAGCTTGTAGGAGGCGTTTCCATTCTCCTCTGACTGTCCTCTATGAGGCTGCAACACTCCTGACCCTCTGTCTGGACAGTGCTGATTGGCCCTGTGCTGATCACATGCACTCTCCCAAGAAAAGAAAAATGCTATAGCAATACACACCAAACTAAGCATGTGCAGGATAGACTGGGGACAACGGAAGGTGGAGAAGATCAGAGAAGACAGGATGAAACAGCCTTTTTACACAGTGCACAGGATTAACCCCTTAGGTTCCACAGTGAGTATAACCAGCATTCTTTACTGCATATACAGACTGATTTTACTGTTTTGGGTTTAGTAACACTTCAAGTTTTTTTTGTACTGGAAGTGGAAACTGTACTAGAAGAAATAAAGGAACACAGCACAGACAGTTAGGATACGCTAAAAAAGATAAGTGACCACACGCAGCTCCCACATGTTCCTTTTTAAATTCTTCCACATGTCTACAACAGTCATTTAAATTTTTTTTTTTTTTTTTACATAAAAAAGAGCTGTTCATCTAAAATCACACTGTGGATAAGTTATGCAGTCATCTGCTGAGCTCTATATACACTTAAAGGGTAAGATCACCTTTACAGAAAAATCTATAAGGTGAACTTACACTGGACCCCTCCCCATCCTGGAGCCCAGCGATCTCCTGCACTGACACATCGTAAAGCCACTTTACCGGTCCGGGGATCAGAAATCCTCTGCAGCGTAATCTCCTAAACGTGCCCCATAAACGTACATACAGGAGGCATTCAGATTGATCGGCGCCATTACATGGGTGGCGCCAACCAATCAGAACACGCGTAGCCCGTCCTGTCAGTGCTGGAGAAGAGGAGAGAAAGCCGCTGGGATTTCAGATCCCTGGACCGGGGGGGTGGGATGGGGAGGGTCAAGTGTAAGTTCATCTTCCAGATTTTCTGTAAACGTGAACTTATGGCTATGGATTGATCAAAATGTGGCCAGTTCAGCAGGAATCAGCTGTATTTTGATCCATGTGTGGCTGCTTCCACTCAACAAAAGTCAATGTAACATTGACTTCTGTCGAACGGACTTGTTGGAAAATTTTTTGTGATCAACGGCTGCAGCTGGGGGAAGATGTGGTGCAGCTTTGCATAGTAACCAATTAGCTTCTAGGTTTTATTATCAAAGTTTAATTGAAAATCCTGAAGTTAGAAGCCGATTGGCTACTATGCAAAGCTGCACCAGATTCTGTGTGCACTTGTTTTAGTAAGGCTGGGTTCACACATATGTGAACTGGATGTGGGTTTCTCCGCATCCAATTCCCATGTCAGGCGAGTGTGACCGGCTCTCAATGGAGCCGGTTCACACAGGTCCGGGGCGGCCGAGGTCTGCATTTCAAAAGGGTCCTGCTGTGCATGTTTGGGTCGGGTTCAGGTGCGAATAGCTAAAATCTCTATATAGATCTATCGATATATATATATATGCACATGTGATAGAAAAAGTGCAGCGCTTCAATCGCAATCACAGTTTTACTAACAATTATTGGGTCTTATAGTAGTGCTGGCAGCTATACTTAACATTAACAAGCGCTGTATTTTTCCCCAAATATATATACACATATCTAAAATGTTTGAGCAAACAATGTTAAAATTTGAGACCCCTTTCACACTGAAGGCAGTTTTCAGGCATTTTAGCACTAGAAATAGTGCCTGTAAAGTGCCTGAAAACTGCCTTCCATGCCACCCCAGTGTGAAAGCCAGAGTGCTTTCACACTGGGGCGGTGCGCTTGCAGGACATTAGAAAAATTCCTGCAAGCAGCATCTTTGGGGCAGTTTGGGAGTGCTGTATACATCGCTCCCAGACCATTGAAATGAATGGGCAGCGCTTCTGAAGCGCCAAAAAAGCGCTTCAAAAGTGCCGCAACACGGGCGCTTTTAACCCTTAATTAACTCCCTTTTGGGGGTTAAAAGCGCCTCACTAGTGGCCAAAAAGTGCGGCTTAAACAGCGGTAAAGCGCCGCTACTCGAGCGGCGGTTTACCGACAGGCCACAGGCGGCCCCCAGTGTGAAAGCAGCCTTACAGCGATGGAAGTTTGAATATTTTATTAATTATGGAGAAGAGGTAGGATAAAATACGTTTGTATTTCTTCCCACTCTTTTTCGGATATGTAAACAAAATTATTTTTTATAGTTTTTATTTTTTCTTTGTCTTCTCTTGTAACTAGTTGATTTGTGCTTGTCTACTACTGAATGATTACGTCTTTTATTTATATATATATATATATATATATATATATATATATATATATATATATATAGATAGATGATAGATAGATAGAGATATATATATATATATATATATACACATATATATACATATACACACACACACACACATATATATATATATTTTTTTTTTTACATGTTCGAAATAAACTAAAACTGACTAATAAGTGCTGATACCTTTGTCAAAAGATATATGCAGCCAGCATTGAATGCTTTTCCTTAAAAGCCTAAAGGGAAATGGTTTTATTTGGATGACAAATGGTGTAGCTGGTTCATTTTCAGAAGTCCTCCCTTCACACCGCATTTGGAGGTACAATGTGAACGTTTTAACCACTTCAGTTGTAATGAAATTCCAGGAACTATGGGGTCACGCACCGACGGTAACCATTAAGGGGAATTTGTGAGTCAGTGTGCTGGGAACAACAAAACAGACAGCTGATAAAATGAAGAAATGGGCAGGCCGGCGCGTCTGTCATCCAATGATGAAGTGGTTTTAGTCAGTGTTTGGCTTATACGCGCTCCTACAGAAAACATGGCTGAACCCAACTTCTACTGAAGCCAATACAGGATTTAAAATTCAACTTTCCATTGCATCTTAGGGCTTTGGTTTGATCTGTATTCCACACACCATTGAGTTCTGTGTTACTTTGTATTTCTGTTACCATGGCTCGAACAGATAATATGCTAGATTAGGCTATCTGCAGGCACTATTGAGAAATAATTCAATTTGTCCTGGCAGCCTAAATCCTCCATTATGGAGTGTTATTGTGTACCAATGTGGTGTGTGTGGTGTGTGTGTGTGTAATAACTAGAAAGAAAAGTCTTCCAATCATATTAAAATCCAGACCTATTTTCAATGAACACTGGGAAAGTAGGGGTTAACCGGAATGTAAGCACCCAGATAAGTTCCCGATTTTTTTTATTCGTTTACTTCTCTTTTCCCATAGTAAAAAATAACAAATTTAGGTCAATTAGATAATAAACCTATTTTTTTTTAGTTTCTGAAAAAAGGGGGTATTGATTAAACCCTATTATTAATTACGGTATTATACAGGAGTTACATAGCACCAACAGTTTGCGCAGCACTTTACAACAGTAGGGCAGACAGTACAATTACAATACAATTCAATACAGGAGGAATAAGAGGGCCCTGCTCCTTAGAGCTTACAATCTAGGAGGGAGGGTCAAGTGATACAAAGGGTGATAACTGTGGGGGATGAGCTGATGAAGAAATAAGAAGTGTAGTTGTTAGGTGGTGGCAGGATAGGCTTCTCTGAAGAGAAAAGTTTTCAGGGATCGCCTAAAAGTGGATAGATTTAGAAACAGCCTGACAGATTGGGGTTGGGAATTTCAGAGGATGGGAGAGGCTCAGGAGAAGCCCTGGAGGCGAATATGGGAGGAGGTGATGAGGGAGCTAGAGAGCAGGTGGTCTTGGGAGGAGCGAAGAGGACGATTAGGTTGGTATTTTGAGACTAGGCTAGTGATGTAGCTGGGAGCAGAGTTGTGGATGGCTTTGTACCTTCTTATTACTTTGAATTTAATTTGTTTGGCGAGATTTCTGGTGTCATCTGTTTGCCAGTGTTGTAGGGGTCGAGGCCTGATTTGTCTGTCAGTGAACTCAGAGAAAAGGATTTTACGGTAAGTTTTAATAAAATCCCTTTTTCTCTTACGTTCACTGACAGACGCAGCTCTTCTTTGACATGTGGGGATGTCCCAAAGCTGTATCATAAAAGAGGGGTGGGCAAAAGACAACAACTGTACCCAACAGAAACCTCTCAGGAGGTGCCAGCCGCACCTACACTGCCGCCTGTAAAACTTTATGGCCAAAAGCAGCATCCGAAGATGCTGACACATCAACTTTATAAAACTTAGTAAACGTGTGCACCGAGGCCCAAGCAGCCGCCTTGCACACCTGTGACACCGAAGCCTGGTGTCTGAAAGCCCAGGAAGTGCTAACAGCCCTGGTGGACTTTGCCCCGAACAGAATACGCATGGGTCACGGCCTGTCTGATCCAACGGGAAACAGTAGCCGACGAGGCCGCCATTCCTTTGCGTGGACCTGCCGTCAGCACAAACAACGCGTCAGACTTCCGAAAAGAGTCTGTAGCCACAAAATACACCCGCAAAGCTCTCACAACATCCAATGAATGTAACTCAAATTCCTTAGGGTGTGAAGGATGCGGACACAACGAAGGAAGAACAATATCTTCATTAATGTGAAAAGAAGAAACCACCTTCAGTAAAACGAAGGTGACGGGCGCAAGACTGCCTTGTCCTTGTGAAGGACCAAGTAAGGAGACTTGCAGGACAACGCTGCCAACTCAGACACCAGCCTAGCGGATGTAATGGCCACCAAGAAAGCCACTTTCTGCAACAACAATTGTAGGGGAATATCCCTGATCTTCTCATATGGTGGCTTCTGCAGCACAGAAAGCACCAGATTCAAATCCCACGGTGCCATAGGCGACCGTACCTGAGGAGCCACATGGCGCACACCTTGTACAAATGTAAGAATCAATGAATGTGCTGCCAAAGGCCGCTGAAAGAGAATCGCCAGAGCCGAAATCTGACCCTTGATAGGAGTCAAAGACAATTTTTTATCCAGACCCTGCTGCAAAAAAGTCAGGACCCTGGACACAACATTAGAGTGGGGATTCCAACCCACCGCCTCACACCAGGCAATATAAGCCTTCCAGGTGCGATGATAAATCTTGTGCGAAGTACACTTGCGCGCTTTCAGCATAGTGGGGATCAGGGATTCAGCGACACCCCGATCCCTCAGCACCTGGGACTCAATAGCCAAGCCATCAAAGCCAGCGAGGGTAAAGCAGGGTGCAAGGTGGGTCCCTGAGACAACAGATCTTCGCGCAGCGGAAGACGCCAGGGAACATCTGCCACCATTCGCACCACGTCAGCGTACCAAGGACGCCGAGGCCAATCCGGAGCCACCAGGATCATCGGAATCCCCTCCACTTCCACCCTGCGCAGTACCCGTGGTAGAAGTTTGATCAGAGGATAGGCATACAGAAGACGGTACCGACCCCAAGGCGCTACCAGTGCGTCCGTGGCGACCGCCAACGGATCTCTTGTCCTGCACACAAAGTTATTCACTTTGTGGTTGAACCGAGACGCCATGAGGTCCACATCTGGCGTGCCCCACTTGTGGCAAATCTGGCTGAACACTTCTGGATGTAGGGACCATTCCCCCTGATCCAGCGTCTGGCGACTGAGGAAGTCCGCCTGCCAGTTTTCTACGCCCAGAATGTAGATAGCGGAGATCGCTGGCACGTGAAGTTCTGCCCATCGCAGAATGAGAGGTGCTTCCGCAGCTGCTGCCGAGCTCCTCGTTCCACCCTGATGGTTCACAGAAGCCACTGCCGTGGCATTGTCCGACTGAACCCGAACCGGGAGGTCATGCAATCTGTCCGTCCAGTGGGAGAGGCAGAGCCTGATCGCCCTCAGCTCCAGCACATTGATCGGAAGACGAGATTCCTGCGCTGACCAATGGCCCTGCGCAGAAAACTGTCCCAGGACTCCCCCCCAGCCCGATAGGCTGGC
>BLSH010521336.1:568444-587630 GCA_018402905.1 Glandirana rugosa
CCCCCCCCCCCCCCCCCCCCAGCCCGATAGGCTGGCGTCCGTCGTGACTATCGACCAATTCAGGGGAAGAAGGACTTCCCCAACGAGAGGGCCGGGGCCCGAAGCCACCATGTCAATGACCCTCTGGTCTGAGAATCCAACCTGACTACCTGGTCCAGGGACAGTGGGGACTTGTCCCACCGAGACAGAATCCCTCGCTGAAGTAGCCGAGTGTGCCTCTGGGCGTAAGGGACCGCCTCGAAGGCTGAAGCCATGAGCCCCAACTTCCGCATACAAAACCGTAAGGAAGACCACCGGCGTGACAGCAGGGTTTGCACCGCTGCTTGCAGAGTCAGCAACTTGGCCGGAGGTAGGAACACCTTCTCCTGTTCCGTGTCCAGGATCAGACCCAGATATTGCAGGCGACAGGACGGTGTCAATGTCAACTTCTGCAGATTGATCAGCCAGCCAAAGTCCTGTAACGAGGTTATGGTGATAGCCACATTCTCCTCCAGAGCTGAAGCAGACTCCGCTCTCAGGAGCAGGTCGTTGAGGTACGCTACCACCGCAATGCCCCTCTGCCTCAGTAGCGCCAGCACCGGGGCCACTAGCTTGGTGAACACCCGGGCAGCCGAGGCCAGACCGAAGGGAAGTGCCACAAATTGGTAGTGAAGGTCTCCCACCGCAAAGCGCAGAAAGAGCTGGTGCCAGGGACAAATGGGAACGTGAAGATACTCATCCTTGCTATCCAGAGACGACATGAACTCCCCTTGGTGCAGGGCGGCCACGACCGAATGGATGGATTCCATCCGAAATTTTCGCGCTCTCACAAAGTGGTTTAGTGCCTTTAGGTCCAGAACTGGCCTGACCCCCCCCCCCCCCTTTTTTGGGGACCACAAATAGGTTTGAGTAGAAACTGTGAAACCTCTCCAAATGAGGTACTGGCACGATCACCCCCTGGTTGGAGAGTGCTTGAACAGCCCTTAAGAGGGACTCCCGACGCCCCTGAGGGAGTCTCTAGTTCGATGGGAAGAACCTGTCTGGGGGTAGAGTGCTGAACTCTATCCTGTACCCAGAGGATACCACTTCCTGCACCCATCGGTCGGAAATGCGGGCAGTCCACCTGTCTGCGCACCCCAGAAGACGTCCCCCCACCCGATGGTCGGGTGGGGGCAACCCATCATGTCCTCTGTCTTTTCGTTCTTGCGTTGCCAAGGATGCTTCCCGGCCCCTGCACCAGGCTTGCCGGGCCTCGACCCCTTGCCTGCTGCGCCAGGAGCACGAAAAAACCTCTTCTGACCCGAAGAGACAGGCCCTTGCTTGAAGCGGAACTCCCGCCGTCTGGGCTCCGGAAGGAAAGTACTCTTCCCACCAGTGAAATCCTTGATGATTTCATTCAACTGTGGCTCAAAGAGACGGCCACCCTGAAAGGGAAGGTCCGCAAGACCTTTTTTAGACGCGTGGTCACCTGACCATGACCGTAACCAGAGAACTCGTCTGATAATGACTGCAAACACAGACATCTTAGACAACATGGGAAGCAGGTCCAGAGCTGCATCACACAGGTACCGAATACCCTGAAAAAAATGTTCTGTCTTTTGTGACGCTTCCAGCGTCCTGCCGCAGTCCAAATCATTTTGCAGCTCTGCCATACATTCAGACAGATATTGCGCTGCCATGGCTGATCCTGCCAACAGGAAAAGTGCCTTAGACACTGCCTCCGTCCGCCTATCGGCTGGGTCCTTAAACGAGTAGGACCCTTCCAACGGAATGGTCGTCGCCTTGTTCAGGCGAGCCACCGGAGGGTCCACTGTGGGGGACGCCCACTATCCTCAAAGGGATAGCGTAACGCGAAGCGTTTAGGTAGAGCAAAGGAATTCTGCGGACGCTGCCATTCGTGAAAGACCAGGTGGTCAAAAAATGTATCATAGGGATAAGCCTTAGGCGTCCTACCAGACCCGCAAACATATGCGGACGCTTGCGACTCCCCTGCTTGGTCCAGTCGCAAAAACGCGCGGATATTAGAAATCAGTGCGGATACCAGCGCTTTTTCGCGCGCAACTGAGGCCCCCTGGTCCTCTTTGTTGTCTGAGGGTACCAGCTCACCCTCTGAGAGCTCCACGGGGGTCCCTGTGACCCCCAAAGCCATTTCCAGTTCAGAATCGTCCCAAGGAACAAGGGGGAGGCGGTCGTTTTTTAGGGTCCCCCAGAGCGTTGCTCGGCCACGCCCGGGGAAGAAATTCCCCAAACACTGCCCTCAACTGATCCTAGGACACCAATGCCCCCAGCGCAGGCTGCGCTGCCGCTGACTCCTCCTCAGAAGGGCCTGCAGGATCATCTGCCATCGCACCACCGAAAATGACAGTCAAATTTAGCAAAGGAACGGGCTGACACCCCCACAATGCAGCCCCACCACCGCCCCACGGAACGCCAGGGAGACCTTAGGAAGACTGCACCCACCGCTACCGCACCCCAGGAAAGGCCCAGCTATACTTGCTGTTTCTGTGCCACAGAGCTGCTCCCAGCAGGAGTGCATAAACCAGGACTGCCAGAAAGAAGCGCCGCTTGTCTTCAGCCACGCTGTCCCACTGAAAAGTAAAGTAAAACGGCAGCAGCACGTTTTACACTGCTCCAGGGACATCCAATATGGCCGCCGAGATCATCCACAAGAGGCCAAAAGTCTGTGTATAAGCACAACTACAGGAAAATGGCCACCACTGACACTAGAGGGAAACCCTCAGCAAAATGGCCACGGCTACGGCAAAATGGGGTGCGGAGCGGAGGAGGGGGGGAGGGGGGCGAGGACACCCAGAGGGACACTAGCCCAGTGAGCACCCTCCACCGGTCGGCCTAAAAACGCTACAGTACGCCCAGCCCCCCCCCACGCACCCCAGGGGGGAAGAGGGGGGTCACTCACCACTCCAATGGGCATAGCGGGTAGCCACCCGGTCGCAGACCTTCCTCCCCATCCGGAAAGGGATGCTGCAGGCCAAGCCCCTGGACAGGCACCGAGTCCGGTCACTGGGCATAAGTGGGGGTCACCCACTGGCCGCCCGCACGGAACGGGCACGATGCGTGGGTCCCGCCTCAGCATAGGACTAGCTCGCATCGGTCGGCCGTGCTGGGGAAATTGCAGGATGCTAGTTATCCTCTATGCCCCAGCCGGCTTCTTGATAGCAGTCTTCATCAGATAGCTTGAAAAAAGAAAAAAGCGGTAGCAGAAAAATCTAAACCGCAGGTCCCATAAGAGAGCCAGGTCAACTCCTTGCACTAGGCATATTAAAACTGATATGCTGAGCAGAGCAGGGGGGTTATATGGGAGAGAGAGAGGATGGCCCCCTGGGAGGGGCCAGCTTGCTTTCTTTCTTTTTGCCTAGTTAACTCCTAGTAGGATCTGCATAAAACCCACATGTCAAAGAAGGCTGCGTCTGTCAGTGAACGTAAGAAAAATAGCTTTTCTCATCAGCAGTATATAGCAGTCTTGTGACTTCTATCAGTGTCTGGTTAAAGCTTGTAGGAGGAGTTTTCATTCTACTCTGACTGTCCTATGAGGCTGCAAGATCCCTGACCCTCTGTCTGGACAGTGCTGATTGGCCTCATGCTGATCACATGCACCCTCCCAAGGGAAACAAAACACCAAACTGAGCATGTGCAGAGTGACTCCAAAGGCTACGTCTTATCAATAGATGGATTGGGGACAATGGAAGAAGGGGAGGATGAGAGTAGGCAGGTTGAAACTGCCTTTTTTCACAATGTGGAGGATTAACCCCTTAGGTTCCACAGTGAGTATAACCACTTCAGCCCCGGAAGGATTTCCAGCTTTAGGACCGGAGCCCTTTTTGCGATTCGGCACTGCGTCGCTTTAACTGAAAATTGCGCGGTCGTGCGACGTTGTACCCAAATGAAATTTGCGTCCTTTTTTTCCCACAAATAGAGCTTTCTTTTGGTGGTATTTGATCACCGCTGCGTCATTTCTGATCGCCGCTATAAACAAAAGAAGAGCGACAATTTTGCAAAAAAACCCAAATTTGCTAAATTTTTGCTAAAATACAAATCCAAAAAAAAAATATAAAAAAACATTTTTTTTCAACGTTTTTGGCCGATTTATATTCTTCCTCATATTTGTGATAAAAAAAATTGCAATCGGGCGTTTATTGATTGGTTTGCGCAAAAGTGGTCGCGTTTACGGATGATGAGAATTCATTTCTGGGGTTTTTATTTTTTTTTATTTTTTACTAGTAATGGCGGCGATCTGCGATTTTTAGCGGTACTGCAATATTTTAGCGGACATGTCGGACTATATTGACACTTTTTTGGGACCATTGGCATTTATACAGCGATCAGTGCTATAAAAACGCACTGATTACTGTGTAAATGCCATTGGCAGTGAAGGGGTTAACCTGCAGGGGCGCTCTAAGGGTTAACTATGTTCCCTGGGCGTGTTCTATCTGTGGGGGGACTGCCCTAGCTGGGGAAGGGAAGTGGTCACAGCCTCCATGTACAGGAAGGCTGTGATCACAGCCCTTCCCCCCTCACAGAACGGAGGTCCGTGTTTACTTACACGGACCTCCGTTCTTTCACTCCGGGGGGGGCATTGCGGGTAGCCGGCGGCAATTGAAGCCGCCGCACCCGCTCCCTGGCCCTCCCCGAACACAGTGAGCGCGCGGGCGCGCCTCCGGCGGCGCGCGCTCACTAGGTGCGATCTCACAGCCGCCGTCATATGACGGCGATTTGCGCTAAGCAGCCACTCTGTCGCCGTCAAATGCCGATCAGCGGTCGGCAAGCAGTTAACAAGCATGCTTTACTGCACATACACACTGATTTTACTATTGTTGGTTTAGTAACACTCTAACTGTGTCCCCCTGAAGAGATTTCCCTTCATCTCCAGAGTTGGGAGGGAATGTCCTCTTAGACAGCTGTCACAGGAACAGGTGTCACCTTTAGAAAATTACACCTTTTGTTCTAGTGACATCTAACTAATAGGAATTTTTACTTACCTGTAAACTTCTTATTTTGGAATACAGTAAAGGACACATGAATGGTATTCATAGACCATGGGTTGTATGCAGGCTACCTTCAGGTGATTGGGGAAAAAAAACTTGCTAGGCCACCCTTACAGCGGACTCGTATAATCCTGCCGACTCCAAGAGACTTCAGTTTTTAGCAAGCTAAGCATAAATGAGTGATCAAGACACGAAGGGCAGGTCCTTATTTTTCAAGACAGGGGTGCCCAACCAGTGCCCTCTGATGTGGCCCGCGATCTCTTATTCTGGGATGGTGGGTTGGCAAGCCTATACTGCGGGTTGCTGACCCTTCAACCCTATCTCTTCTGCAGTGGTTACTGGGCTGCTTTCAAATTGATCCACAGCTGCAGGGCAGTGCACCTGCGGGTTACCTGCACTGAGCCATAGACTTCTGTTATTACTTGCGGGTTTGGTGCGCTTTCAGAAAGTCCACCACACCTGCAGGATATAATAGAAGTCTATGGCAAAGTGCCATTAACCTGCAGGAAAGCCACAGGTGCACTGCTCTGCGCCCGCTGTGTGGGTAAGTCGCAGCGCATAAGTGTGAAAGCAGCCTTAGCCCCCCTTCACATGATCAGTCCAACCCAATCGGACCCTTCATGGAGCGGCAGATGTAAATGGACCGTTTACACCTGCCTACCTCCAACTCGATCCATTTAAAAAAACAGAAGGGGATCCATTTTTTCTTTAAAAATAATAAATATGTCATACCTACCTGCTCTGTGTAATGGTTTTTGGATCCTCCTCTTCTCAGGCCCCTCTTTGGTGCTCTTGGCCCCTACCTCCAGCCGAGTGCCTCCACAGCAAGCAGCTTACTATGAGGGCCTGGGCACCCGAGCTGAGCCGCAGCTCCGTGTGTCCATTCAGACATGGAGTCCCCCTCTCTCTCCTGATTGGCTTACTGATTTTGATTGACAGCAGCAGGAGCCAATGGCGCGCTGCTGTGTATCATCAAGTCAGGAGGGATAGGATGGCAGAGGGACTTGTGCACATTGCTGAATAGAGAAGGGGCTCAGGTAAGTATTAGAGGGGCTGAAGGGGGCTGCTATACACAGAAGGTTTTTTTTTTTTTTATCTCAATGCATAGAATGCATTAGGATAAAAAACCTTCTGGCTTTACAAGCACTTTAAGATTCCAGTGTTTAAGGCAGGGGTCAGAGATTCAATCCTATGGCATCCAATCAAAATCAACATTTTTGTTAAGGCTAAACATATCCTTTAAATGTTTGACTGTATTACCAAAATTATTGGCATGCTGGTGTTCATAAAAACTTTGCAGGTTTTCTTTCCCAAATCATAGATGTTAATCTTCATCCCCTTTCAAACAGTCAAATAACTCTCTGTCCCCTGAAGCTAGTGCTTCGTACAAATAGCACAATTTCTCATCGATTGTGTTGCCAGCATGGAGCACTTTCTTTTTGCATTCTGGTCATAATTACCTGGAGGCCCAGAACAGATGGGGGCAGCTTTCTCAGAAGTTCAAAGGCAAGGAGTTTCACTTCCTCAAAGGTGTTACTGAAGCACTCTAGGAGAGCGTGCACATTGTTACCGCTGACCGACTGAGCGAGCTGAAATACGCTCTGACAAGAGCCTGTGAAAAGACATCATTAGTAGGAAAGAAATCTCACTAATAAGTTTCTGCTTCACAAAACAAAGCTCGTTAAGCTTTACTGCTCCCAATAAAGGAGCACGGAGACCTGCACATGTGAATTACCAAGTGCAGATGTAGCCCTGGCTTCCAGATACATTTAAAAGAAAAGCCATATTAAATGCAGATGTTTTCGTTTCCGCACTTTGGGTCATTGTTGTTACAGAGGAGATCCCAACACTCCGTGTCCCCCAAGACTGAATGAGCCCAGAAACAAACACACGTTAGTATGTTGGAAAAACAAGAAGGTAAAATCACAGAATAATTATGTCGGGGCTGTACATTTCAAGGAACCCGATAAAATTTCAGCTGCCAATTTTTTGTTTTTAGGCTTTTGTCAATAGAAAGTACTTTTCCTCTTGCGTCAATGAAGAAAAGGACTCTGTCAAAATGTCTATGTGCAAATCTGCAGGTGGAAGCTACTGTTCTCTGACCTCTGGTTTGCATGCTAAAGTCAAGGCCGCAACATCACTAGTAGGGATGAACAGCTTCATTTTTAAACCCCCAGCATTATCAATCTGCAGTCCAGGACTACAATGATGAACAGAGTTGTATACAAAGAATGCTCTCCAAAATGAGCACTCAGGTTGTGTTTAACCACTTGCCGCAGGTTGACGGCGACAAGATGGCTCTCCTGGGCAAACCGCCGTCATCTGATGGCGGCTGCCAGATCGCGCACTTTGAGCGCGCGCGCCGCCGGAGGCGCGCTCGCATGCTCACTGTGTCCGGGGAGGGCCAGGGAGCGGGTAGGGTGGACTCGATCTCCGCCGGCTACCCGCGATGCCCCCCCCCCCGGAGTGAAAGAACGGAGGTCCGTGTAAGTAAACACGGACCTCCGTTCTGTTAGAGGGGGAAGGGAGTGATCACAGCCTTCCTCTACATGGAAGCTGTGATCACTCCCCTCCCCCTGCCAGTCAAACACTAAGACAGTTAGAACACGCCCAGGGAACAGAGTTAACCCTTAGAGCGCCCCCTGCAGGTTAACCCCTTCACTGCCAATTGCATTTACACAGTAATCAGTGCATTTTTATAGCACTGATCGCTGTATAAATGCCAATGGTCCCAAAAATTGTCAAAATGTTCCGACATGCCCGTTGCAATATCGCAGTACCGCTAAAAATCGCAGATCGCCGCCATTACTAGTAAAAAAAAAAAAATAAAATAAAAAACCCAGAAATGAATTCTCATCACCCGTAAAAGCGGCAACTTTTGCGCAAACCAATCAATAAACGCCGATTGCGATTTTTTTTATCACAAATATGAGGAAGAATATAAATTGGCCAAAACCGATGAAAAAAATTTTTTATATTTTTTTTTTTGAATTTGCATTTAAGCAAAAAGTAAGAAATTTGCAAAATTGTCGCTCTTCTTTTGTTTATAGCTGCGATCAGAAATGACGCAGCGGTGATCAAATACCACCAAAAGAAAGCTCTATTTGTGGGAAAAAAAGGACGCAAATTTTGTTTGGGTACAACGTCGCACGACCACGCAATTGTCAGTTAAAGCGACGCAGCGCCGAATCGCAAAAAGGGCTCTGGTCAGGAAGGGGGCAAATCCTTCCAAGACTGAAGGGGTTAAAGATGCCCCATTAGAACACAAGGGGAAAAAATGGGCATTAAAAACTTCAAGAGCATGTACAACGTAAGAGACTATAGAAAAAAAACATGAGAACCTAGCACAAGAAAGCTAAATGAGATTTTAAAAGAGAAGTATGGGGCTTTTGCAAATTTATACCTACCTCGGTCCGATGCTGCATCTGTCCCACTGAGTTAAAAATGGTTATTGCTGTGCATCAAACCTCAAAGGAGGGTCTGCCCACATCCCTATGACACAGATTAGAGGAAAACCCCACTTGGGACTTTTAAGGGGAGACCAACTCCATGAGAGTAAGCCAATACAATCATAAAAATTACAATTTTTATTTCATGTTTAAACTGCCCAAACGTAGGGCTACATGTAGACAAAAAAAGATACATACATGGGATGCATAATGGTTACAACATACAGTCAGGTCCATAAATATTGGGACATCTACACAATTCTAATCTTTTTGGCTCTATACACCACCACAATGGATTTGAAATGAAATGAACAAGATGTGCTTTAACTGCAGACTTTCAGCTTTAATTTGAGGGTATTTACTAGGTATTTTGAAGGAATTACAACAGTTTGTATATGTGCCTCCCACTTTTTAAGGGACCCTACATAATGGGACAGATTAACAATCATAAATCAAACTTACACTTTTTAATAATTGGTTGCAAATCCTTTGCAGTCAATTACAGCCTGAAGTCTGGAACGCATAGACATCACCAGACGCTGGGTTTCATCCCTGGTGATGCTCTGCCAGGCCTCCACTGCAACTGTCTTCAGTTCCTGCTTGTTCTTGGGGCATTTTCCCTTCAGTTTTGTCTTCAGCAAGTGAAATGCATGCTCAATCGGATTCAGGTCAGGTGATTGACTTGGCCATTGCATAACATTCCACTTCTTTCCCTTAAAAACTCTTTGGTTGCTTTCGCAGTATGCTTCGGGTCATTGTCCATCTGCACTGTGAAGCGCCGTCCAATGAGTTCTGAAGCATTTGGCTGAATATGAGCAGATAATATTGCCCGAAACACTTCAGAATTCATCCTGCTGCTTTTGTCAGCAGTCACATCATCAATAAATACAAGAGAACCAGTTCCATTGGCAGCCATGAATGCCCACGCCATGACACTACCACCACCATGCTTCACTGATGAGGTGGTATGCTTTGGATCATGAGCAGTTCCTTTCCTTCTCCATACTATTCTCTTCCCATCACTCTGGTACAAGTTGATCTTGGTCTCATCTGTCCATAGGATGTTGTTCCAGAACTGTGAAGGCTTTTTTAGATGTTGTTTGGCAAACTCTAATCTGGCCTTCCTGTTTTTGAGGCTCACCAATGGTTTACATCTTTTGGTGAACCCTCGGTATTCACTCTGGTGAAGTCTTCTCTTGATTGTTGACTTTGACACACATACACTTACCTCCTGGAGAGTGTTCTTGATCTGGCCAACTGTTGTGAATGGCGTTTTCTTCACCAGGGAAAGAATTCTTCGGTCATCCCCCGCAGTTGTTTTCCGTGGTCTTCCGGATCTTTTGGTGTTGCTGAGCTCACCGATACGTTCTTTCTTTTTAAGGATGTTCCAAACAGTTGATTTGGCCACACCTAATGTTTTTGCTATCTCACTGATGGGTTTGTTTTGTTTTTTCAGCCTAATGATGGCTTGCTTCACTGATAGTGACAGCTCTTTGGATCCCATATTGAGAGTTGACAGCAACAGATTCCACATGCAAATAGCACACTTAAAATTAACTTTGGACCTTTTATCTGCTCCTTGTAAATGAGATAATGAGGGAATAACACACACCTGGCCATGGAACAGTTGAGCAGCCAATTATCCCATAACTTTTGGGACCTTAAAAAGTGGGAGGCACAAATACAAACTGTTGTAATTCCTACACCGTTCACCTGATTTGGATGTAAATACCCTCAAATAAAAGCTGAAAGTCTTCAGTTAACGCACATCTTGTTAGTTTCATTTCAAATCCATTGTGGTGTTGTATAAAGCCAAAAAGATTAGAATTGTGTCAATTTTCCAATATTTATGGACCTGACTGTACATTTAAAATACAGAAACAGTAATATTGATACAACCACCACTCTCTGTTTCAAAGAAAACAGAGGGAGTCAGACGCGTTTCAAAAAAGTTCTTCCTCAGGGGTAAGTGGTCATATGATTTAGCGATATCGTGAAAGAAGGCATTTGCATCCAAAACGAATCAGTCTAAAAGCATCCAAAGATTCCAAAAACAGGCTACCAGTTCATTTGTATCCCAATGGGACCAATGATAGGTGAAAAGGGGGAGAGGAAGGGCAGAGAAATAGATATTCCACCCTATCCCCATACAGTGCCCCACTAAATTATCCTCAACAAAGGGATTGATCTCCTTGGCAAGGAGTCAGTCATATATTACAGTTCTGCACTTTTACTGGAATTCACTGGAATCATCGTTGTGATAGCACTCCAGTGAATAGATAGACATGGATTTTCAGACAGCTGATGTCTTTCAACTGCAATAATTGCAGATCTGGATACTAAAACCAGTGTTTTGAATTGATCCCTAAAAACATCACTGTCTCACTGGGCTGCGGGACAGTATGGAAATGCCCTTCCTAGTTGTCACATGGTACTTATTTATTTTGTTTGTTCACTGGAGTCGTCAAATACTTCCTTGTAAAAGTTCAGAACTTCAATATATGACTGGCTCCTTGCCAGGGAGATCAATCCCTTTGTTGAAGATAATTTAGTGGGGCACTGTATGGGGATAGGGTGGAATATCTATTTCTCTGCCCTTACTCTCCCTCTTTTCACCTATTATTGGTCTCACGGGGATACAGATGAACAGCATGGATTTTAAGAGGAACTCCCCCACGCCGAAAAAACGGCGTAGGGTCCCCCTTCAAAATCCATACCAGACCCTTATCCGAGCATGCAGCCTGGCAGGCCAGGAAAGGGGGTGGGGACGAGCGAGCGCCCCCCCCCCCCCTGGACGGTACCAGGCCGCATGCTCCCAACATGGGGAGTATGGGTGCTTTGGGGCAGGGGTAAGTGTACAAAAAAACACACTACACAGCTTTTTAAAATATTTTATTAAATCAGCTCCGACATCTTCTCCCCTCTCTTCTTTCTTCGGCTCTTTTGTGGGGTCTTGGGTCTTCTGAGGGGTCTTCTGCTCTTTTGCCGCTGTCTCCTCGGCTAGCTTCTCCCGCTTCTCCTTCTTTTGGAGATGTTGACTCATCGCTCTCTTCCACTCGAATGCCGGGTCCGTGCTGCGCGGCTGCCTTATATTGGCATGGGACGGGGCCACACGCTGACGTCATCCTGAGCCCCGCCCTCATGATGTCACATCTTGGGGCAGGCCTGTGATGGGATGGCCCGCCCCAAGATGTGACGTCATGCCAATATAAGGCAGCCGCGCAGCACGGACCCGGCATTCGAGTGGAAGAGAGCGACGAGTCAACATCTCCAGAAGGAGAAGAGGGAAAAGCTAGCTGAGGAGACATCGGCAAAAGAGCAGAAGACCCCGCAGAAGACAGAAGACCCCTCAGAAGACCCAAGACCCCGCAAAAGAGCCGAAGAGAGGGGAGAAGATGCCAGAGCTGATTTAATAAAATATTTTAAAAAGCTGTGTAGTTTTTTTGTACATTTTTTTTTTGCAGGTAAATGGGTAGGGGTACGATGTACCCCATACTCATTTACATAGGGTGAGGGGGGCGGCATCTGGGGGCCCCCTTATTAAAAGGGGGCTTCCAGATTCCGATAAGCCCCTGCCCGCAGACCCCGACAAGCAACGTACAGGGTTGTCGGGAAGAGGCTCTTGTCCCCATCAACATGGGGGCAAGGTGCTTTGGGGTAGGGGGGGCGCAGAGCCCCCCCCCCCGCCCCAAAGCACCCATACTCCCCATGTTGAGGGCATGCGGCCTGGTACGGTCCAGGGGGGGGGGGGTGCTCGCTCGTCCCCACCCCCTTTCCTGCGTGCTCGGACAAGGGTCTGGTATGGATTTTGAGGGAGACCCTATGCAGTTTTTTCGGCGTGGGGGTTCCTCTTAAAATCTATGCCAGATCGAAGAGCCTGGTATGCTCCTGGGGGGGGGGACCCCACGCAAGTCAGCCGCACGTCGGATCACCGTGATCCGACTTCTGGTGCGGCTTCTATTTAAATCAATGGGCTCCCATAGGGAACCATTGATTTTGAATAGAACGCCGGCGAGACTTAACACTATGTATACAACGTTAAGCAACGTTATTGAGCGTTTTGCCGGCTCGGCGTCAAAAATGCCATGACGCTGCAGCTTCGGAACGCACTGGTTCCGCATTCTAGCTACAGCTCACTAACGCCGACGCCCTCTACTGCTCAAAAATGTCAGCGTTTTTAGAGGGCCATTGAATAACATGGAGAGCTGCAAAAAACGCCCAAAAACGTGGCGTTAAAAAAATGCCCGTGTGTATGAGGCCTTAAACATGAAATAAAAATTTTAATTTTAATGATTATACTAGCTTACTCTCATGGAGTTGGTCTCCGCCTAAAAGTCCCAAGTGGGGTTTTCCTCTAATCTGTCATACTGAGAACCGAGCAATCTAACAACGCCAATGGCTCGTTTCTCAGTGCTCCCCGAGCAGAGAGCTCCTGACTGTTAGTCAGCGGCTCTCTGCTCTGCCCCCTCCTCGCTCACTGGAGCACTGGGCTGTGGAGGGGGCCAGAGCCGCCAGCTCAGGCTCTTAGCAGCTCGCTGAGAGGCTGAGTTGGGTGCTGGTCAGAAATATGGGCGGATCCAGACTCCAGTGTCTCAATCTTGCCCAAGCCTGGACCGGCTCTGGGATGTCAGCATCACAAAAATGTGAGGGGTGTACTCACTTTTGTGATATAGTGTATCTCCAATTCTGATATGTGTATGGAGTATTGAATCATTGTGGTATCGTTAATATCCCATTAACGGATAAGTTCACCTTTTAACAAAAAATAATAAATTAATATTTTTTTTTTTGGCAGGTAAAAAAAAATGTCCATTTATTATTTTTTGTTTCTGTGGCCTTGCACTGCACCTGTGATCAGCAGACCACTGGTGCCGTGCAGGTCTCCTGCAGTGTCAGTGTATCTGTGTGCCCATGCATTGTATGGGCAAGCAGATACAAACTGATAGGAAGACACAATGAACTACCACAGCACTGTGGAGCTGGGAGTAAGTGACGCGGCCGGGTGGGCGGAGCCCCGCTCAGCCGTATTCTTTTTAAATTGTGACAGCGGGGGGTAGAAGCGTCGGGAGGGGGCTTACCGGGCTACAGCCCCAGGGGTGCCCCTGAAAAGCCCCGGGCCCATTATTACCCCCAAGGCTGTCCGATTCCGGAGAATCACCAGAGCCGCCCGCCGCTATAGGTACGAGACCGGCACTGGTGATGTCTCCACAGCCATTTTAAAGAAGACCAGCTTTACTGAAGCATGGTCACACGTCAAGGGAAACAAACAAGAGGCGGAGCCAGCTGCCAATAGAAATTGAGCTGCCGCCAACCTCCGCCCCATGGCTTGCAGCTATGACCTGTTATGGGAAAGGGGGCGGGGGGTTGGCGGCAGCTCCATTTCTATTGGTAGCCACCCGGTCGGCTCCACCTCTTGTTTCTTCCCATCTGAGTCTTTTTGTAATGGCGGCGGAGACTCTTGGGCACACCTCTCATGTACGGAGGCACTCTGACAGCTGGGGACGCCTGTGCTGTAAGGAGGCACTCTGACCGCTGGGGACGCCTGTGATGTAAGGAGGCACTCTGATCGCTGGGGACGCCTGTGATGTAAGGAGGCACTCTGACCACTGGGGACACCTGTGATGCAAGGAGGCACTCTGACCGCTGGGGACACCTGTGATGTAAGGAGGCACTCTGACCGCTGGGGACGCCTGTGATGTAAGGAGGCACTCTGACCGCTGGGGACGCCTGTGATGTAAGGAGGCACTCTGACCACTGGGGACACCTGTGATGTAAGGAGGCACTCTGACCGCTGGGGACACCTGTGATGTAAGGAGGCACTCTGACCGCTGGGGACACCTGTGATGTAAGGAGGCACTCTGACCGCTGGGGATACCTGTGATGTAAGGAGGCACTCTGACCGCTGGGGACACCTGTGATGTAAGGAGGCACTCTGACAGCTGGGGACACCAGTGATGTAAGGAGGCACTCTGATCGCTGGGGACACCTGTGATGTAAGGAGGCACTCTGATCGCTGGGGACACCTGTGATGTAAGGAGGCACTCTGACCACTGGGGATACCTGTGATGTAAGGAGGCACTCTGACCGCTGGGGACAACTGATGGAAGGACTGCAGATACCTGATGACATCCGATGGCAGGCGACGTGGCAAGTGACATGCTCAGGGCTCCCACTGATTCTGCATTATGGTGAGTTGAACTATTTAATTTTATATTACAATGTAATAATAGAAATAATGCGTTTCAATCATCCTGACGCCATAACAACCATGGTGCCGGGATGATTGAAGCGCCAACAGGTGTTTGGAGTAGCTTTATCTGCTTTGTTAAACTTTCTGGAATACACATATTGCTATTGTGGTGAAGGATCTGGGCCTGCTGTTCCTCCATCCCTCACTCTTTGCTTCTCTTCTCACTCCTTCCCTCCCTATCTCTTTCTTTCTTCCTCCATCCCTCATTCATCTCAGATTCAAACCACACCCACGATTTAGTTTAACCCATGCCCATTTTTACCGCGGCTCGCTTCACGCGCTGCATTTCCTTGGCCTGAAGCCCCTAGCAACGCCCCTGGGGGGGGGTCCCCATTAGCTGTCAGAGCTCTTTGTGCATCCAGCTAAACCGCTCTCTAGGTAGTGCAAACCAGGATCATGGTAACAGCAGCACAGCCTTCACCTTTTAAGAGCAAGTCAACAATCCAATTGTCATATTTCTATCCCCATAAATTCAATTTATACCAAAAAGAAAATTTTGGGGAGGGGATTCTGGCACAGCTGCTCACCTTGAATATTAGGGAATATCTCTGCAATGGATCCTAAAATTGTCAAGGCTGAAAACCTCGTAGGATGTGATGAACCAGGAAAAAGGGACTCAAAAAGATAACTGGTTATAGATGACATGAATTCCTGGAAAACAAGATAGACACAAAATTTCTCTGTTAGTACACTGGAGTGTGGGAAAGAACATAAAGATACTGATAGTCAGACTGCTAACACGTTCCCAAACATTGCATACCACACCAGAACCTGACAACACTCATACATAACATAACATGCAAACCTCCTACCAACTGTACCCTTTGCCTCTCCAAGATAGACAATGATTGTCTTAAGGAGGTTGACTTTATTTTAGGTACTTCTATAGCGCTGTCAATTTACGCAACACTATACATATATATTGTACATTCACATCAGTCCCTACCCTCAAGGAGCTTGCAATCCCTAACTCACGCATTCATGCATATACTATGGACAATTTAGACAGGATCTAATTTACCTACCAGCATGTCTTTGGAGTGTGGGAGGAAACCAGAATACCCGGAGGAAACCCACGCAGGCACAGGGAGAACATGCAAACTCCAGGCAGGTAGTGTCGTGGTTGGGATTTGAACCAATGACCCTTTTGCTGCCAGGCGAAAGTGCTATTGACATGCTGGTAGGTAAATTAGATCCTGTCTAATTTGGCCCTAGTATATGTATGAATGTGAGTTAGGAACCTTAGATTGTAAGCTCCTTGAGGGTAGGGACTGATGTGAATGTACAATGTATACGTAAAGCGCTGCGTGAATTGACAGCGCTATATAAGTACCTGAAATAAATAAAATAAATAAAAGAGGAGGATCTGGGGTGCTCTGTGCAAAACCACAGCAAAGAGCAGGTAAGTGTAACTTGTCTGTTATTTTTAACTAAAAGAAAAAAACTTTAGTATCACTTTAATTTCTGCTAGATAACTTCAGGCTGGCCTCTTTTGCAGGTATAGCTATGTAAAACATTTGCCCTCCTTTTTAGGCATTTTTAGGCCCTGCTGAATTTGCAGAGGCCGATCTGCTGGCAGCCTTAAAGCAGAATGAAACCTTCTTATCCTTAAGGCCTCATACACACGGGCGTATCTAAAAAAATAAACAAAACGTCGGGTCCGACGTCAAGGAAAAAAAGTCGACGATTTTCGGCGTTATGCATTGGCGTTTTTGAGCGTTAGTGAGCGTCGGCGTCAATAGGCGATTTTTTTTAAAAATCACCCCTCTGCTATTTTTCAACCTAAAAACGTCGGCGTCAAAAAACGCCGGTACAATATTAGGTGGCGTTTGTTGGCGTTTGTTGGCATATTGTGGCGTCGGCGTCAAAAAACATCAAAACGTTACAGCCTCAGAACGCGATGGCCATGGGTTCTACTTTCTGCTCACTAACGCCGACGCCACCTACAGCTCTAAAACGCCAATATTTTTATGGGGCCATTGACTAACATGGAGAGCTGCAAAAAACGCCAGAAAACGCCGGCGTCAAAAAACGTCCGTGTGTATGAGGCCTTACAGCCAAGGAAGTTGCTTCTGTTAGATTTGCAACTGCCATGGTACTGCACATGTGATAAGTTAAGACACCAGCGATTTGATGATTTGACAGTTTGGCTGAGGACACAATCAAATGTGACAGTTAGCAATCCCGGCATTCCAGGAATGTAACTTTTTTTTATACAGGCAAAATGAGAATGGCAGCCTCCAGCAATAAGAATCAGGAGTCAATTTACAGTACACACTAATTTTGGTGGCATAATTATTAATGTGGAATGTATGTTCCTTGTTAAAGCAGAACTTTAACCTAACTTTAACCAAACTGTCAAACCATCAAAGCCATGCCAGTTGCTGGTCAAATAGAAGCAGCTTCCTTGGCTGTAAAGGATTGGAGGGTTAATTCTGCTTCCAGGCTGGAAGCAGATCGGCCTCTAGAAATTCGTGAGTGCCTAAAAATGGAGAGCAACTGAGCATGTGCAGAGCAGGGTGAGACAGTGTATTGCTGGATTTTAAACCATATAAAAACTTATTTTTAATGTTTTACTTATCTATACCTGCAAAAGGGCCAACCTGAAGTCATCTAACAGGACTTCATTTTAAAGCACATTATTTTTTTTATCAAAGTTGTTATGGGTAAAGTTCCACTATAAAACAGAACTAAACCCATTGTTTAGTTTAACTGCTTCAGATCCGCGCCATAGCCGATTGACAGCTACAGCACAAATCTAATTTGCAGGGAGGCCGTCAATAGACATCCTCCCCTTTGGCTCGTGCTGGGCGCACTCTCGCCGGCGGCGTGCGCACGTTGCGTGAGCGTGCCCGCGGGTCGGGCGGACTTGTTGTCCGCCGGAGACCCGCGATTTCCTCAAAATGACAGCTTCCAGCAAGAAGAAACAGGAACAATGCTGGAGGCAATTTACAGCACACACTCATTTTGGTAGCAGAATTATTGAAGTGTAATATATGTTCCTCGCTAAAGAACATTATTTATCAAGCTATGGGTAAAATGGAGATTGCAGAGAAGTGTGAAACTTTCATCTTTGGCGTCATAATGATTGCAACAGGGGGAAGAGCCAACACTGGAGGGTAGATGTCGCCCCTTATATCATTAGATGATGTATGAAGATGTTGACTCCTTCAGTTCAGAAGCATACAAGTTTTTGGTTGAACGTGACGTTTAAAGTTCCAACTGCAATCCTTCATGATAAAATACAAAATGTAATAACAACACGTGTGGTCACAGCCAACAATCTGAACAATACTGGGCACCAGGAAATAATAAGAATGATGGAATACACTACACAGTGTAGACCAAGAAATGCGCTCAGACTATTATTTCATTGTTACTACTTTAGTGCCATCTATGCATTCTAATATACAAGAATAGCGCCATCTACCAGCCAATTCTGGCAGTACTCACTGTGCTATATCACAGGAATCTAAAAGGCACAGATAAAACAGTTAACAGTACTGAGATCAACGCAACACAACTGAAGACCAATGTCTTTGCAAACTTATTTTTAAAGATGCAAGATTTTAAAAAGGTTTTCAGGCATCATACATTACTGCATCTGACCACCACATATTAATGGACCATTCACACGGCAATACACATAAAAACATGCCTGCAGTGCACTGCCTTCTACTGACTGGATGAAAGGTCACCACAAGGACACATAGATAACCATCGTCTTCTATGCCCTGTTCATGCTGTAATGCTGGTGCCATGTGAAGTGCGATGCATTGCGTTAAAATGCTACACTTAGGCCTCATGCACACTATAGAACCTAAAAATGTCAGAAATGCTAGCAGGAAAATCTAGAGTTTATAATGTGTTTTGCTGCATTTTTATCAAGCGTTTATGTGCATTTTTGAGCCGTAACGTTAACAAGTTTTTTTTTTTACCAAACACTCCACCCAGCTTATTTTTCAATCCCCTATATCCACAATGCATTGCAAAACATTATTTATTTCCATATACTTATTATTACAATTATATTATGTTATTTTATATATTTTTTTAAAAAATTGTTACATTTTAATTATTTTAAACTATTTTGGATTATTCTTTATTTCTTATATATATATATATATATATATATATATATATCTATATACATACACACATATACATTATTACCACCGGTGTGTTTTATAACTGTGAAACCCGGGTTAAACCTGTAAAAGTGAATCCTCACATGAGTGAAAACAACGGTCACCAAATCTGTAATTACCGACACACAACTCAATAAAACTCCCCTGTCGTTTAAATGTGACAATATGTTCGACATGTGAGTGATGAAATGTAACATCGTTTCACCGTAGAGAAGTCCCGACAGCGTACTTTTCTATCTTATTTTATAAATGTTTTTACACTCCCCACATGAGTGAAAACACTCTATGACACATATACACACATACATATATCTATATATATATATATATATATATATATATATATTCTTTATTTCT
>BLSH010521336.1:589355-605873 GCA_018402905.1 Glandirana rugosa
AGAAGTCTCCTCACAAGCCGCGTTGAGATCGCCTCGACCTGGCAAGTCGCGCCGCTCAAGTGTGAACCAGCCCTAAGTCGGAGCGACCTGAGTTTCTGGGCAGAGAGCCAAGTTCTGAAGTCACTGCTGATAAAAGAAGCTAGAAAGATACAATGTAATTACTTCAAATGTTTGAACTCCTGTGTATAGCAGATGTTTAGTTTAACCATTTAAAGACTAAATCTTTTCTAACATTTGCTGTTTACAAATAAAAACCCAGCATTTTTTTGCTAGAAAATTACTTAGAACCCCCAAACATTAAATAATTTTTTTAGCAGAGACCCTAGAGCAGGGATATGCAATTAGGGGACCTCCAGCTGTTGCAAACTACAAGTCCCATCATGCTTTTGCCTCTGGGTGTCATGATTGTGACTGTCAGAGTCTTGCTATGCCTCATGGGACTTGTAGTTCTGCAACAGCTGAAGGCCCGCTAATTGTATATCCCTGCCCTAGAGAATAAGATGGCGGTTGTTGAAAACTTTAATGTCACGCGGTATTTGCGCAGCGGTCTTTCAAACGCAATTGTTTTGGAAAAATTATCCTTTCAAAAAAATAAATAAACAGTGCTGTTAGCCCATTTTTTTTTTAGTATATGTAAGATGTTACGCCGCGAGAATCGTGAGAGAATCATGATCTTTATTATAAGCAAAAAAATTGTGATTCTCATTTTGGCCAGAATCGTGCAGCTCTAGTTCACACTAGTGCAATCTAAGCGATCGCATGTGATTCGCACCCGCACTGCAGGTGCCGATCACATGCGATTTCTGAGCAATGTGAGTTGAGCCATACAGTTGTATGGCTGAACTCGCATTAGATTCGCACCAAAAAAGGTGCAGGGACCTCTTTTTTCTCCCGCAATCGGATCGCATGGTTGTTCTCACCTATGCGATCTGATTCCTGTGCGACTTCACAGTTTGAACTGCAATCTGTAAACAAATCTGGGGGCGTCATTAACTTTTTAATGACACCCGCAGCAGTTAGCAGAAGGCAGTGTGAACTGCCTGCGGGTGAGGTGCAATGCGGGAACCGGCTCTGGAATCGCGCCGGTTCCCGCATCGCACAAGGGCTAAAGCTGCAGGTATAAATATGGAAGAAGCTGAATGCTTGCAATAACCAAAACAGACCATGTACTTTTACTCATTGAGTTCCATTGTACCTTATTGTGAATTTAGATATAGAACTTACTGCATAGTGCTCTAGTGCTGTGCTGGGATCCACTTCATTTTCTGCCTGTTGGGGCCCTTTGAAGTTCATACTCTGCTGATGTTTATATAGAACCTGTGAACTTTCTTGTACACGGCAAAAGAGCTAGTACAGAAAAAAAAAAAAAGGAGATGAATCATTTTATACTCCTTATTCTCTTAATCCTTTTGCCACTGGAGCAATTTTGTCATTATTCGCACACACACACATTAACATCTGCATTTTTGGTTAGAAAATTATCTAAAACCCCCAAAACATTAGATAGTTTCTGAGAGCAGTGACCCTGTAGAATAAAATAGTGGTAGTTGCAATTTTTTATGTCATGTCAAATTTGGGTACCTGTTTATCAAATCTATATGTTCAGTAAAGTGAATTTTAGTGCCCACAAACACATACAAAAAATAAAGACAACTATGAGAAAAATCTGCACAAAGAAAAAGTGCTAATGCAGTTATGCAAGTAAAATCAGAGTAGCAGCTGAACACAATGTTTAACACAAAAACATTGAAAAGCAATCTAAGTAAAAGGTGCAGCGCTACATCCAAACAAAGTTCATGAGTCCATATAAAGAATCAAACGCAGGTCTTGCATGAGAGGATAGATCCCATCAGCCGTGATAGAAAGGTAATGTCACAATCACCACCGTGTGCACACCGCTCATTCAGTCGAACGTTCATGTAAGGATACAAAACGCTAACATAGCGTAATCCAGTATAACATAATGTCAGAGCCACGTACACACGTCCATCACGCTATAGCGCAAGCGCGGCTGCTTTCGGCCATTTTGGATGCTGGTAGTTTGGTTTTTATGCTCGTTTAAACACTGGACAAATATGAGTGTGATACTTTTGATCTTAAAGCGGAGTTCCACCCTGTTAAAAGTCAGCAGCTACCAAAAGTGTAGCTGCTGACTTTTAACAATCGGCCACTCACCTGTCCCTCGTTCCAGCGGTGCGGATGCCCGAGAGCTCGCTCATCTCCCCCTCCCCTCGGCAGTGCCAGCATCACAAGTATGGACAGCTGGCTTTGGCATCAAAGCCGGGCGCTCACTGTGCATGCGCGAGTCGAGCTGCGGCTTGTGAATGGCTCGGTGCATCTTCTGGGACCTGTGACGTGTCCCAGAAGATCGCCGGGTGGGAGAGAAGGAAGGTGAACTTCCTTCCGGCTCCTCTGCGCCAGGGGAGGAAGTGGACCGTGGACCTTGTGAAAACAGGGTCCACGGTCCCCCCCCCCCCCAAAAAAATGACATGCCAATCATGGCATGTCAGGGGGTCACCTCCTCTTAAAGCGGAAGTTCCATTTTTGGGTGGAACTCCGCTTTAAATAAACGATTATTGTTATTGTTATACTGGATTGCGCTATGTTAGCGTTTTGTATCCTTACATGAACGTTCGACTAAATGGGTTGGTGTATCTTATCTACCTACTACTTGGAACGTGGAGCTGACTGGAAGAGAGGAACGGATTCCATGCTGTTTATTTAAACAAAGCGCAATTGACTGCCCTTATTCAGGGGGTGGCATGAGTGAGGGTAAGAGCGGTGTGCACACAGTGGTGATTGCCACGTTACCTTTCTATCACGGCTGATGGGATCTATCCTCTCATGCAAGACCCGCGTTTGATTCTTTATACGGACTCATGAACTTTGTTTATTGATTGTAGCGCTGCATCTTTTACTTACATACAAAAATAACCCACAATATTCTGTGTAAAATAAAAGATGAGGTTGCGTTAAGTCATGATTCACACTGCCATGCGGGAACCAGCGCAATTTCTTGTGCGGATCCCTGCATTGCATCTGACTCGCAGGCTGTTCACACTGCTCTTTGCGAAGTGCTGCGGGTGTCAACAGAAAGTTAATGACACCCCCAAATCGGTTCGCAGAACACCCATGCGATCCGATTCCAGTGCGGACCAAAAAAAGGGTCCTGCACCACTTTGGTGGCAATGCGATGCGATTTAAGCTATATAAACTGTATGGCTGAATTTGCATTGCACAGACATCACATGTGATCTGCAGAGCAATGCGGTGCGAAACACATGCAATGTCTGGCATTGCATCAGCGTGAACCTAGCCTTAGTAAAGCCTTAGTAACCAAATATGTTAAAACTGTGCGCATACATGAAGGCAAAAACCTACAGTTACCAAACTTATCAATGATGGCACTTTAAATATCTTTCCAGCTCATCAATTTAAAGTTACCATAAATGAGGGACCTAGAGTGATTTGCGTTTGTAGATGTGTGGGGTGACAGGGTGGCAAATCAAGCATAGTTAACCTGCCTTTGCAGCCATAATTTTGACAGGCTGTATACACGGAAGTGACCAGAAGTGAGTGCTTCAGGGTTCACACTTCACAGAGGACATCAGGGAATAAATGTTCTTCAGGGGGAGATTTACTAGAACTGCATTATGCAAAATCTGGTGCAGCTCTAAATGAAAACCAATCAGCTTCCATGTTTTTATTGTCAAAGCCGAAGTTAGAAGCCGATTGCCTACTATGCAGAGCTGCATCAGATTCTGCTCTAGTTTTAGTAAAACTCCCCCATAGTGTCCTGCAGCTCACCATCCTGTCAACGTCTATTGTGTAGCCAGGCTCCCAAGAGGAGCAGTTGTGAGCTTGTTTTTACCATTTAAAAGCCTGGATGTATAGGATTTGCCCATGGTCCTGAACTGGTTAAAGTAGGCACTAATGGATGCCTACAAGACAAACTGGATCTCTTAGGCAACTGTTTTGTGTCAAAAGGACAGCAGGGGGCTCCAGCTAAGTGTAGTATATAAAAAATACTCTGTTTATTAAAGACAATTGGCAACTTACTTGGTGAAAATAAAAAATATCTCACCAATTAAACACCGATGTACAACTTGAGAGCTTGAGAAAAGAGCTTGGACGCTCCGAAGCACGCAGCCTAGCCCCTCCACCGCAGGATCTTTCCAGTGTCATGTCACTTCCACATCTGCCACCTTGCTCCAGGAGTAGTTCCAGACACTTCCGAGTTCATCTTTCAGCGTCCAGTCCCCAGAGCGGGCTGATGCACGATTTGACACAGTGGAAGAATGCACCAGCAGTTTAACCACTTACCAACCGGGGGCCCTTTTTATATTTGTTGGTTACAAGCTAAAAACTGGGTTTTTTTTGCTAGAAAATTACTTAGAACCCCCAAACATTATATATTTTTTTTCAAATACCCTAGAGTATAAAATGGCGATTGTTGCAATACTTTTTGTCACACAATATTTGTGCAGCGTTCTTTCAAGCATGATTTTTTTGGAAAATGTTCACTTTTTTGAGTTAAACAATAAGGCAACAGTAAAGTTTGCCCAATTTTTTTGTATATTGCGAAAGAGGATGTTATGACAAGTAAATAGATACCATACATGTTATGGTTGAAAATTGCGTGCATTCGCAGAATGGCGGTAAAGTCCGGTACTTAAAAATTTCCATAGGCAACGCTTTAAAAATGTTTAACGGTAAACAGGTTAGAGGTGCAGAGGAGGTCTTTTGCTAGAATTATTGCTCACACTCTGGTGATTGCGGCGATACCTCACATGTGTGGTTTGAACACCGTTTCCATATGCGGTGGGACGGGAGGCCGGAGAAAAGTGGCGGAAGGCGGCAGGAGGGGGGTGTGTCCCCTCCCGCCCCCGGGGATGATGGCCGAGCGGCTCCCAAGCCGGACTGGTCGTTATTCCCGGAAAGCATACCGTCCACTCTAAAAAAACTATACCAGGATATAGCCTGTAGCTGCAGGCTATGTCCCGGTACAGCCACTCAAAACCAGCCGCCGCCTATTTACGGCGCTGGTCGGGAAGTGGTTAATTGATGAGCGGGTTTTTATTCTTAACGAATGAGTTGCCAATTGTCTTTAATAAACTGAATTTTTATATACTACACTTAGTTTCCGCCCCTTGTTGTCCTTTTGTATATTTTATAGAGGATTCTTCCATCACCATGGTAGAGCAGCCATAAGAATATTGGACTATCATCTACATACTCTAATGACTTTTGTTTGGACTTTTTTTTCCCTGTTCAGGTGGTTCACACTATACATTTAGGTCCATATATTTTTGGACACAGGCACAATTTTCATACTTTTGGCTCTGTATGCCACCAGAATAAAATGAATACGAAACAATACAAATTAATTTGAAGTGCAGACTTTCAGCTTTAATTCAAAGGGTTGAACATAAATATCAAGTACAAATTTTAGGAACTGCAACCATTTTTATACACAGTCCCCCCTTTTTCAGGAGCTCAAAATGTAATTGGACAAATATAACCATAAATATAATGTTAATTTTTAATATTTTGTTGAGAATCCTTTAATGGCAATGACTGCCTGAAGTCTGGAACCCATGGACACTACCAAAGACTGGGTTTCCTACTTTCTGATGCTTTGCCAGGCTATAACTGCAGCTGTCTTCAGTTGTTCTTTGTTTGTGGGTCAGTTGAGTTGAGATCAAGTGACTAACTCGGCCATTGCAGAATATTCCACTTCTTTTCCTTCAAAAGCTCCTGGGTTGCTTTTGCAGTGTGTATTGGATCATTCTCCATCTGTTCTGTGAAGCGCCGTCCAATCAACTTTGCTGCATTTGGCTGAATCTGGGCTGACATATCTCTAAACACTGCAGAATTCATCCGGCTGCTTCTGTCACATCATCAATAAACACCAATGACCCAGTGCCACTGGAAGCCAAGCATGCCCATACCACACTGCCTCCACCATGTTTTACAGATGATGTGCTTTGGATCATGAGCTGTTCCAAGCCTTTGCCACACTTTTCTCTTCCCTTAATTCTGGTACAGATTAATCTTAGTTTCATCCGTCCAAAGATTGCTTTTCCAGAACTGGTCTGGCTTTTTTTAATGTTTTTTTGGCAAAGTATAATCTTGCTTTTCTATTTTTCAGGCTCATGAATGGTTTGCACCTTGTGGTGAAACCTCTGTATTTGCCCTCATGAAGTCTTCTTTTGGTTGTAGACTTTGACAATGATGCACCCACCTATTGGAGAGTGTCCATCACTTGTCTGGCTGTTGTGAATGGGTTTTTTCTTTACCATAGAGAGGATCCTGCGATCATCCACCACTGTTGTCTTCCAGGCCTTTTTATGTTACTGAGCTACCAGTGCGTTCTTCTTTCCTCAGAATGTACCAAACTGTTGATTTGGCCACTCCTAATGTTGCTGCTATCTCTCTGATGGATTTGATTAGTTTTTGAAGCCTTACAATGGCCTATTTCACTTGCATGGAGAGCTCCTTTGAATGCATGATGTAGGTTCACAGCAAAAGATTCCAAATGCAAATACAACACTTAGGATCAACTCCAGACCTTTTACCTTCTGAATTGATGAAGAAATAACGAAGGAGTAGCCCACACCTGGCCATAAAACAACTTTTGATTCAACTGTTCAATTACTTTTGGGAGCTGTAATTCCTAAACCCTACCCCGAATTAAACCTGAGTGTGCACTTTCAGCCAATATCCATTATATAACTATAGCTTGAATATGTTTTGGTAAATACCTGAAAAAAATACAATTGTGCCTGTGTCCAAATATATATATGGACCCAACTGTATCTCTAGTCTTTTAACTTGGTGGGGTCTCACCCCTTATGCACGATTAGCCTTTAACTGAATTGTTTTGTGTCGACCATCAGTAAAATCTAGGCAAACTCCTGCACCGGAACCAACCCCTTCCCTACACTATCACATTTACCAATAAGAAAACTTCAAAATATCAAGGGCTGGGAGATGGAGGTGCCCATGTTCTGAGTTAGAACTGAAGTCTAGAACCATATAAGGATTTGGGGGATTCACTGGGCATACTGAGGGAGGACTGAGGAGGATTTATACTAAAAAAAGAAGAATCAACACAAGGGATACCGTATTTTTCGCACCATAAGACACAATTTTTTCCCCCCAAAAAGTGGGGGAAAGTCTCCCTGTGTCTTATGGTGCGAATACCTGAAAAAAAAACAACCCCCCCCCCCTCGTCGCCGCCGGGAGCCTGCATTACACTGGGGGCTCCCGGACACCATAGAGCGCTGCTCTGATCTCACACAGTGAGAAGACAGAGCAGCCCCAGTGGCCGAATGAAGTACTGCGGCGGCTGGAGCTGCTCTGTCTTCTATCTGAATGGGATCTGGCTGCAGAGTGGAGCTCCATTAGGCGCAGTGTGATGACATCATCACGGCGGAGCGGTGCCGGGAGATATGAATCTCCCTCTCAGCTCTGTCAGGCTGCATTTCATGGACACAGGTATGGCTGGATTTCATGGACTCTGGTATGTACTGCATTTTATGGACTTTGGTATGTGCTGTATTTCATGGACACTGGTATGTGCTGTATTTTATGGATTCTGGTATGTGCTGTATTTAATGGACACTGGTATGTGCTGTATTTAATGGACACTGGTATGTGCTGTATTTAATGGACACTGGTATGTGCTGTATTTCATGGACCATGGTAGATGGCTGCACTGGTAAATATTTTAGTACACTATTTGGTTCAGAATATTTTTTTTCTTGTTTTCTTCCTCTAAAACCTAGGTGCGTCTTATGGTCAGGTGCGTCTTATGGTGCGAAAAATACGGTAAGTTATGTCCCTTGTGCTGAATTTTATGTTTTTGATGTTAGCTAAATTTGGCTTTAAAAAAAAAAAAAGTTTGATTGCAGACGCAAACCTATAACCTGTCCTGACAGAAATATGTAGGCTCCTAAAAGTACAGATTTATTGGCTGACAGTGTGACAGACCCAACCAGGATAGGGGCTTTTGGAGCGGACTAGGGGCAAGCCTCCTACCCACCCATGGCCCATGGAGAGAGCAACGATGGAAAACAACTTGATGAACGCTGAGAGCAAGGCTTGGATTCATTCTCTGAATAAAGACAACAAAGCATTCCTTCTGGATTGGATGGAAAGGTATAATATTAATCTTGTACAGGTTAATGGTCAGAGGAAATATGGTGGCCCTCCTGCAGACTTGGTTAGAGAGGCTCCTTCACTTGGGACAAAAATATTTATCAACAATATCCCTGAAGGTAAATCCACTGTATCAGACTTCTGGAACATTGTTTGTCTTCTGAAGATTTGTCTATTTGGACAGATTACACAAGTTTGTGTCTCTCCCATTGTTTGCCTCCTAGGTGTGAATTTCCATTGTTAATTGAGTCACCTATTGTTTCTGTTTGTTGGCTAACTCTTGCAGGTTCATATGATGGGATTAGCCTTGTGTCAACTCTACCTTGTTATCGAACAGTTGTGGGATGGTTATGTGTTTATGCTTATGATAATGCGTAATGTACTTTGTATCAAGGGTTGTGGGCTTGGTGCCAAATGGTCTGGGTGGGCACTGAGTCACCTAGGTGGCTAGTTGTTTAATTAGCTCAATGTTTATGTTGTCTGTTACTTAGCTATGTTAATTGTATTCCTGTTTACAGTTTGCATTGTTAGGGTAATGTGATCAGGTTCTACCTGATCTTCTGTGCTATATATTCTGTGTGCATGTTCAATAAAGAGTTCCAGTATGCACATAAGCTAGTGTCATCTAGTCTTGGGTGCAAGATTCAGCTGTAATACCTGGTTCCTGGGTCCAGACTGGAGGAAGCTATATCTTGACAGAGGCACCCATGCTGGACAGGTCTGTCACAGACAGCAGCTTCACTCTCAGTTGATGCAAAGTTGTTTTGGGTCAGCAGCACAGCACTCAAGCTAGATAATTAGCATGGCCAGCAGACAACTAGCATTTTAAAAAGGGTATTAATGGCCAGTTCTTTATCCATTCCCAGCACAGGTCTCTTAACATTGCCGTATGTTCCCTGTCTCAATGACAAGAATGTAGGCTCACAGACCATATTTACCTTCTTGATTAGGTAGCACATCTGCTGCCTCACAGATGGAGACTGGCAATTCAAGTTATACCGGAGAAAGAAGCGAACCAGATTAATTTCATCCACAGAGACCACTTCGGTGCTCCAGTGACTCTCGCAAAGGAGACCGAGAGCGTCCATTCGAATCTGCAAACGGAAACACGTCATTACTATACAGGGATTTTAACCATTGCAATTTATGTTTTGCAGCGCTACATCATTTTCACCACTTTATATTATTCAAGTATACCACCACTCAGGGTCAGAGCAGTTTTCAGGTTTACGAAAAAATAATTATTATTATTATACAGGATTTAAACAGCGCTTTACAACATTAGGGCAGACAATACAATTCAATACAGGAGGAATCAGAGGGCTCTGCCCATTAGATCTTACAATTTGAGAACATTTGGCATGCGGTGAGGTGGTGTCACATCGTCTCCTCACCGCCTGCTTTAACCTCTTAATCACCGCATTAGCGCGCCACATGCGCGTGCACATTGCACGCATTTGCAGGTGTCTTGCACAGGTCTGCAGTACACAGGGAGCCTTGTCGGGGCCTGCAGCTTACGCATACACTTGCAAATGTGTGTAACCAATCCCCTGCCTTTTAAACGCTACTGTTAGACAGGTGAATTTGTTTGGTGACAGACTGGTCGGTAAGTTGAGCTTAGAATTTTCTGTTTTTTGTCTGTATCTGCCTTTCCAGTGCTCCTTGCTGTAGTGGCCAGTTATAGGTGGGGGACAGTGGCCTTATTTTGTGTTGTAACCACTTTGGTGACACACCAGCACCGCAGCCGCCATTGGGCCACGGCTGGGTGTCTGGTCCTGCACCTTTAAGGAGGGTTGGGCTCCTCCAGTCACCTGTCCTCCATCTATCCATTAAATTGTATGTGCTTCCACTATGAAGCCTCTTATACAGAGTTAGGTCTGCAGTACACAGGGAGCCTTGTCAGGGCCTGCAGCTTACGCATACACTTGCAAATGTGTGTAACCAATCCCCTGCCTTTTAAACGCTACTGTTAGACAGGTGAATTTGTTTGGTGACAGACTGGTCGTAAGCTGAGCTTGGAATTTTCTGTTTTTTGTCTTGCACAGCGGCCCTATTCACTTGAAAGCAACAGGTGATATAATTCCTGCCACGGCATGTTTGCACCCCCACCTCTGGGGGCACTTGGTAGGAGGGAGGGGCCAGGAGCGCCGGTGGAAGAAGAAGAGGATCTGGGCTGCTTTGTGCGAATCCACTGTACAGAGCAGGTAAGTATGACATGTTTGTTATAAAAAAAAAAAAAAAACAAGACTTTAAAATGACTTTAAAGCAGAGTTGCAACTGTTTCCGTGCTTGTTAAAAATCAGCAGCTACAAAAAGTGTAGCTGCTGACTTTTAATAAAAACACACTCCCCTGTTCTACGATCTAGTGACATGTCCCAGAAGATTGCAGGGAGGGAGAGTAGGAGCTGGGTACCTGTAAAAACAAGGTACCCACATCCTCCCCGAAAATAAAGATATGCCAAATGTGGCATCTTAGGGGGAACTCTGCTTTAAAGTGATTGTAAAGGTTCGTAATTTTTTTTTAAAATAACAAACATGTTATACTTACCTACCCTGTGCAGGGGTTTTGCACAGAGCGGCCCGATCCTCCTCTTCTGGGGTGTCCGGAGGCGCTCCTGGCCCCTCCTCTGCATTGGGTGCCCCCACAGAGAGCCGCTTTCCATGGGGGCACCCGTGCAGGCACGCTCCCCAAGCCTGCTGCTGCATTCATTGACACAGACAGCGGGACTCGGCCCTGCCCTCTCTCTCCTGTCACTGGATTTGATTGACAGCAGTGGGAGCCAATGGCTCCTGCTTCTATCAATCTATCCAATGAGGACAGAGACAGCAGCTGGGGATGCTTGGCTCGTGCTTGTCGTTGGAACGAACAGGTTCAGGTAAGAAAAAACAGACACACTGCCCGGAGGAACGCTGTAGCAAGGACCCCACAGCTCACGGCCTGAGAAGATGTAATATCATCTTCCTTATTCTAAAGAACCGGTGGTAGATCCCTCTAGTCATCCACCCTCAGACTTTTGATCTTGCCTTGAGAGGAAAAAATTCTTACAAGCTATAAACTGTCAGTTCAGGCTTTCATACACGGCCATTTTTGTGAGCTTGATAATTGCACAATTTTTGATCGAATATTGGGGCACAATCTACGTTGATATTGTATACTGCTCCGTAACAGTACATCTGGCAGTGTGGCATGATCTCTGAATGGTTACATGCAGTCGAGATATAACATCTAGAAATGTTAAGAGATATTAATATATACTTTTTCCGTTGGTAATAACCCTGATGAAGGGCCTTGACCGGACCCGAAACGTGAACCTAGGGCACGAATTCCATCTTTCCATCTTCGGACAACGGATATCTCTTTTTCTACGAAAGTTACGTACCATCACTCCCACAGAGGCATTTTATTTTGGACTGTATGTTCTGTTCCTAGACAAACTCGACCAATATTTGCCATATGTTATTTGATTGCATGTACCATGCTTTTGTATCTGTCCCTCGGATGAGCGACAAGCTTTTTTAATTTTATTAATAAATTTATATTACTCTTATGTTCACTGACAGACGCAGCCCTTCATTAGACAAGTGGGGTTTATGCTCATATCACTAGGAGTAGACTAGGCAAAATAAAACAAAAGCATAGGCTGGCCCCTCCCAGGGGGCCGTCCTCACCTTAGAATATAACCCCCTGCTTGACCATAGCATATGAGTTTTTTATTGCCTAGGCAGAAGTCAGCAATGTCTCCATCCTGCCGTCTGGAATACCTGGGTCTGATTCTGGACACGGTGCAGGCAAGGGTGTTTTTACCCCCGAACAAGCTCCTGACACTACAGGCAGCAGTGCGAACCCTGTTATCACACCAGTGGTGCTCCTTACGGTTCTGTATGCGAGTGTTGGGGCTCATGGTGTCGTCTTTGGAAGCCATACCTTACGCCCAGAGTCACACTCGGCTCCTGCAGAAGGCGATTTTGTCGCAATGGGACAAATCCCTAGACAGACTGATCAGGCTGGATCATCAGTCCTGAGAGTCCTTCATTTGGTGGATTCGGGCTCCAGCCCTAAAAATAGGAAAATGTTTTCTCCCCCTCAATTGGTTGATAGTAACGACGGATGCCAGTCTATCGGGCTGGGGAGGGGTCCTGGATCAGTTCTCTGCCCAGGGTCGTTGGTCAGCTCAGGAAGCTTGCCTTCTGATAAATGTACTGGAATTGAGAGCGATCAGACTTTGTCTGTCCCGTTGGTCAGTGAGGCATTCCTGTCCGGGTTCAGTCGGACAATGCCACGGCTGTGGCATATGTCAACCATCAGGGCGGAACAAGAAGCTCGGCAGCGGCCGCGGAGGCGGCTCTGATCCTGCAATGGGCAGAGCTTCACGTGCCAGCACTCTCTGCAATCTACATTCCAGGCGTGGAAAACTGTCAGGCGGACTTTCTCAGCCGCCGGACTCTGGATCAGGGGGAATGGTCCCTACATCCAGAAGTGTTCCGCCAAATTTGCCTCAAGTGGGGCACGCCAGAGGTGGACCTCATGGCCTCCAGATTCAATCACAAGGTACAGACCTTTGTGTGCAGATCAAGAGATCAGTTGGCGGTCGCCACGGATGCAGTGGTGGCACCCTGGGGTCGGTATCGGCTACTGTACGTCTATCCTCCTCTGAAGCTTCTGCCACGGGTTCTGCGCAGGATAGAAGCAGAGGGAATTCCGACAATCCTGGTAGCTCCGGATTGGCCTCGGCGTCCTTGGTACGCCGATGTGGTATGGATGGTGGCAGATGTCCCGTGGAGTCTTCCACTTCGCGAAGACCTACTGTCTCAGGAACCCATCTTGCACCCTGCTTTACCCTCGCTGGCTTTGACGGCTTGGCTATTGAGTCCCAGGTGTTGAGGGATAGGGGTGTCTCTGACTCCGTGATCCCTACTATGATTGAAGCATGCAAGTAGTGTACTTCACGTAAGATTTATTATAGGGCCTGGAAGGCCTATATTGCCTGGTGTGAGGCGGGTGGTTGGAATCCCCGTTCTTATGCGGTGTCCAGGGTGCTGACTTTTTTGCAGCAGGGACTGGACAAGAACCTGGCGTTAAGTAAGCTTAAGGGTCAGATTTCGGCTCTGATGGTTCTTTTTCAGCGGCCCTTGGCGTCACACTCGTTGATCCGTACTTTTGTACAGGGTGTACGTCATGTGGCTCCTCAGATACAGTCGCCTTTGGCGCCGTGGGATTTGAATCTGGTGCTCTCTGTTCTTCAGAAGCCACCATATAAGAAGGTCAGGGACATTCCCTTGCAACTATTGTCGCAGAAGGTGGCTTTTCTGGTGGCTGTTACATCCGCTAGGCGGGTGTCTGAGTTGGCAGCCTTATCCTGCAAGTCTCCTTACTTGGTCCTTCATAAGGACAAGGCGGTTTTGCAACCTTCCCCTTCTTTCCTTCCGAAGGTAGTTTCTTCTTTTCATTTGAATGAGGACATTGTTCTTCCCTCATTGTGCCCGCACCTGTCGCATCCCAAAGAATTTGAACTGCATGTGGTGAGGGCTTTGCGGGTGTATTTGTTTTCTACAGCTTCCTTTCGGAAGTCTGATCCTTTATTTGTGCTGACGGAAGGTTCGTGCAAAGGCATGGCGGCCTTGTCAGCTACCATTTCTCGTTGGATCAGGAAGACCGTGACTCATGCGTATGAGGTTCGAGGCAAGGTTCCCCCTTTCCCCGTCACGGCTCATTCCACCAGGGCAGTTAGTACTTCCTGGGCTTATCGACACCAGGCTTCAGTGTCTCAGGTGTGCAAAGCGGCTACTTGGGCTTCAGTGCACACGTTTACTAAGTTTTACAAAGTGGATGTTTCAGTATCTGCGGATGCTGCTTTTGGCCGTAAAGTTTTGCAAGTGGCAGTGTAGGCGCGACTGGCGCCGCCCGAGAGGGCTTTTTTTGTTGGGTACAGTTGTTATAGTTTACCCGCCCCTCTTGATTGACACAGCTTTGGGACATCCCCACTCAGTGAACGTAAGAGTAAAAGGGATTTTATTATACCTTACCGTAAAATCCTTTTCTCTGAGTTCAGAACATTTTAGAACATTTGGTGTTGCTGCCTATTACAGTCCCGCTAAGGGGGTATTTGGTTTCTTCTATACAGACTTGGGATGAGGCAGCCATCAAAGAGGCCTTGATCAAGGTGGAATTTTCTATCAGGTAAGAAAAAAGGGGGAAGGGGCAGCTGCAACACAGAAGGTTTTTCACCTGAAAAACCTTGATACTTTACAACCCCTTTAAGCCAATCAGTTGTGTTGCAGTGCTCATGTGATAACGAAGATGCTGTCCCCTGTCCGGCTTGTTTGGCTGGGATGTATAAATCTCAGGACTGGATACAAATCCTTTGAAAGGCAAAGCAGCTCCCTTATTCATCTGTGTATTTTGCTGTTTCTCTGGAGTTCAGCTTTAATCTCAACGCTCTACTAGTTCCTAGCGAATCAATAGGCTGAGTATTGGTTCTGTTATGAAATGGTTGCCTTTACTGTGTATTAATGACAGGTGCTCATTAATCTTTGCTGGTAGAACGGCTTTCTTTTGGAAGCAGGCATTGAATCAGCGTGCTAATCCTAGCCAAACACAACTTGTATGGAAACATTCAGAGCAAAAAGGTTACGGAAGCAAACTGCCCCCTCAGTGTTTTCACTTCGCCCACATTTGATCTCAGTTCTGCAACTATGAACACTTTGAATCTTTATCCAGCTGGTTCCATTCCATTCTAAAGACTAAAAGCCGCTGTCTACTGACCAGGACAGATAATGTGTCATCTGGACAATATTGAACTGCCGCCTTCTGTGCAAATAATCTCTCCCTTCAATACATATTCTTTGCTTACAACTGCCAGAGCTGGCAGGAGTTTCCGTTACACAAACTAAGTTAAAGGCTATATGGATTTTTCCTTTATCTTAGTTTTTTTTTTTCCAAAGAGGCTTTTGGTGAATAATATAGATTGTAAGCAACTAGGAAGTTATTTCAAACAAGGAAACCTGTGCCTGCACTGACCAGGCTAAAAAAAAGCCACAATATATTGGCTTGTTGAATGGACTTCAAGTGGAAGTTAATGTCTCCTATCGCTTTCAGCCATGGGAGCCGCCATCTTGGCCTGTTTGATCTTAAACTGCCATGTGATGCTGCACATGTGATCAGTTATGACACCAGCTATTGGATGGTTTGACAGTTTGGTTGAGAGCACAACCAGCTGCATTCCATGCCGGAAATGTAAGTCTTTTAAACTGTTAAATTACCTCCTGGTCTTTAAAGTGGATCAAAATGCCGTGAAGAGGATGCAGGCATTTCAATTATGCAACCGCTGTGATTGGCTGTGGTCACATAATCAAAAATGTCCAATCATAAGTATGTATCGGGAGCTTTTTGTGACAGATTAGTTACTGTGCTTGAAGAGCATGCTCATCACAATATAGACGCATATATGCAGCTGCTCAGCTTTAAAGCCCACGCACTGATAGGCCGCATCTATGAGTGCGACCGGTGGGAAGTGGTTATTAGAGAAGGACAGTCAAAGCTCGTTTGGCTGTACTTCTCCTGCTGATCACAGGAGTGCAGTTTGTTCTGCACTAGAGCTGCACGATTCTGGCCAAAATGAGAATGACAATTTTTTTGCTTAGAATAAAGATCACAATCTTCTCACGATTCTCGCGGCGTAACATCTTACATATACAAAAACATTGTGCTAACAGCACTGTTCAGTTTTTTTTTTTTATAAAGTGTAATTCAAGACCGCTGTGCAAATACCGTGTGACATAAAAGATTGCAACAACTGCCATGTTATTCTCTGAGATCTCTGCTAAAAAATATATAACGTTTGAGGGTTCTAAGAAATTTTCTAGCAAAAAATACGGGATTTTTAATTGTAAGCAACAAATGTCAGAAAAGATTTAGTCTTTAACCACTTCAGCCCCGGAAGGATTTGCAGCTTTAGGACCGGAGCCCTTTTTGCGATTCGGCGCTGCGTCGCTTTAACTGAAAACTGTGCGGTCGTGCGACGTTGTACCCAAACGAAATTTGCGTCCTTTTTTTCCCACTGGCGTGTCAAAAGTCAATTTCGCTGCGTCGCGGCTTAGCGTTTTTCCCGAGGCCAGGATTTCGACGTTTAGGAAGGCCCCGACTTCACCAATTTCTGATTTAGAAAAGACTGTAAACAACGAATGTTAATTTTTAGGGCATAAAAAACGATCTTTTAAAGAATCTTGGGAGTTTGCAATATATAAAAAATCGTCTCTAGAGTCTCTTATTGTACCGTCAACAACGTTAGAAAATACAGTGTGCCATAAACGTGTCGCCAGAACTTAATGTGAAATATTTTTTTTTTTTGACTTGTC